>PVKE010029178.1:0-20433 GCA_004027555.1 Craseonycteris thonglongyai | reverse complement strand
CTTTGAGGCCACGAGGACCGAGGATCGAATCCCGGCTCCGGCCCAGGCAGGACCCACATGCTGAACTGGGGAGTTCCCACAGTTCGGTTCTCTAACTGTCTCTGTCTCTGTCTCTCTCTCTATCTGTCAAAAGTAAAATAGAAATAAATATGCACTGAAGATAAAAAGATAATTACTCTCTATAAATGTGAAAAGATATTAAAAAAAAAAAAAGTGAATTCAGCTTGTCCCACAACATACACACCCTCTTCTGTCTGGGGGCCAGTGTTGCTTATTACACCATTCATTTTGTTGCCATTGTGTACTTATGGCCTGTGTGCTATTAGAATACATAATTTATACCCCAAAATGTTGGGTGCCATGTACTAGGGCGGGGGTGGCGAACCTATGGCACGCGTGCCCAAAGTGGCACGCGGAGCAATTATTTCGGCACACGAAGCTGTGAATACCATTTAAAAAATTACTGTTTATGCTCTTATAGACATAAAAATAATCGTTACCTCTATCTCACTCGGGTTGGCACGCGAGTCGAGTGAGTACGGTATACTCTTATTTCATAAACTTTGGCACTCAATCGCCAAAAGGTTCACCACCCCTGTACTAGAGTTAGATGAGTGATAGTCATACCTGGGTATAAGTTAACCTGAGTATGTCATTTGGCCTTTCAAAGCCTTCCTCATCTCAGGGTGGGGCTGTTCCCCAAGGAAGTTTGGACCCACCATGTGGTACCCACTGCTTTAATCCTATCAAAAACTCTTTTTTCCCTATTCTTTCTAATAGCTTTTCATTTACAAAAACAAGGGTGATATGCATTGTGTATAGCATGTTGTGGCAGATCGAACATGTATGTGCTGCTATATTTCATCCATTACACCAGGGACCTTTCTAAGCATTGCATCATCCAGGTTTAAGTTACACAATGAGCAGTCTGCTGAGAGCCGTACACAGTCCAGTGGCCCTGGATAGAGCAGTTCTCAGAAATTCCTTCCTGAATAAGATCCTTTGAGGTGGGATATAACCTGAAAACTGTAAGAGTCAAAATACAATGGCATACATATTGCTAAGTGAAAAAAACCCAGTCTGAAAGGTTATGTACTGTATGATTCCAACTATATTACATTCTAGAAAAGGCAAAACAAGCAAGTGAAAAGAAGTGATTGCAGGGGCTTGGAGGGAGGGAGAAGTAAATAGAGGGAGTACAGGGGATTTTTAGGAAGATGAAACTGTTTTGTGTGATTCTGTAATGGTGGGTACAATATGTTATGCTGTTGTCAAAACTCAGAATGTACAACACAGTGAGGGAGTAGGGAGGGGGCATCAAATATATGGTGATGGAAAAAGCTGATTCTGGGTGGTGAGCACGTGGTGCAATGCACAGACAATGTCATGTAGGATTGTACACCTGTAACCTATGTAATTGTTACCAGCCAATGTCACCCCAATAAATTTACCAATTAAAAAAAGAAAAAGAATATACAACACAAAAAGGGAACCATAATGTAATCTATGGACTTAGTTAATAATTATTAGTATTAGTTTATTAACTATAACAGATGTACCGTACTGATGTAAAATGCTAATAAAGTAAACTGTGCAGGAGAAAACAACTCTAGGGGAACTCTACAACCTGCTCAATTTTTCTGCCAACCTAAAACCACTCTAAAAATACTTTATTAATAAAATTGTAAAGCTAAAGAAAAAGAAGATACTGGCACATTGCTAGAATTCCACTCAGTCATCAGCAGTTAGTCCAGTTTAGCATCATACCATACAACCAAATGGTCTCTCAGAAGGATGCCACTCCGGTTTCCATCCTTCTGTTTGATTTTGTCAAGTTCTAAAAGCAGGGGTGGTCTTGGCAGTTATATGGCTTCACCCTTTTGAGTATCTAGTATAACTGAGTTAAGAGCCAGGGTCATTCTCTTGCTCTGAGCCTCTCTTGAGGCATTAATATAATACTGAATTTATCACATTACATAACCCACTCATTCTCTCACCTTCTCTCCATTTGTGATTAATTTTTACTAGACTTTTCTACTCTTGGAAGGTTGTTAGCTTCAGCCACTGTGCTGGTCTAGATTGCCAGCAGCAACACTAGTCTAACAAGTGTCCCATTCTCCCCACTGCCCCCTGCCCCCCATCATTCCCCTCCATGTAGGGTCACACAGGTACAGAACTAGTGGGCTGTTTCGACCACTAGGCAGTATAGTTGCATTCACCATTAACCCCATTTTGCCAGATGGGGTGAAGTACAACCCACACCCTCAGACACTTAGAAATTCTGGTTTAAAGGATAAAAGGTATAGTTACAATTGCTTACTTAGGAATATCCCTGCTTCCAGCATCTCCAGTTACAGCGCTGGTCCCAGGCTGGTGTGGGGAAGAACCATACCAGCCTCCTTCCCCGTCCCCTCTCCCAGAGGTGAACTGATCATGGACGTACGTGTTGAGTTCTGCACTCTCAGTTCCCTTCCCCTGCTCTGTATACCGGCATTATACCATGTGACTACCGTGGCTTTGTAGTACATTCAGAAATCAGCAAATGTGAGTCCTCCAGTGTTGTTTTTGTTTTTCAAGATTGTTTTGAGTATTCTGGGTCACTTGAATTTCCATATGAATTTTAGAATAAGCTTGTCAATTTCTACAAAGAATTTAGCTGAAATTTTGTTGGGGATTGCATTGAACCTATAGATCAATATGTCTTTTTTTTGATGAAGAAGAGTCATTAAATGTATAACTTATGAATGAACTTTAATGCCTTTTGTAATACTTTTTTTTTTTTTTAAAGATTTATTTATTGTTTTTGACACAGAGAGAGAGATACAGAGTCAGAGACAGAGAGAAGGGGGAGGACCCAAAACAGTCTCCACAGTTGCACATCATTGGCTTTCCCACATAGTTTCATTCCACAGGTGGGCGCGGGGCTGCACAGGGCAGGAACTGGGCCGGGGTCTCACCCCAGTGAGAACTGAACTGGGGGCACTCCCCAGTTCAGCACATGGGTCCGCATGGGCCGGGGCCGGGATTCAATCCTCGGTCCCCGGGGCTGCAAAGTGAGCGCCTAACCCACTGAGCCATCCCAGCTTCCCCCCCTTTTGTAATACTTTTGCATTAGGGATAAAAATTTCTTTGAGGGGAAACCGGGATGGCTCACTTTGCAGCACCGGGGACCCAGGATCGAATCCCAGCCCCGGCCCGTGTGGACCCATGTACTGAACTAGGGGAGTGCCCCCAGTTCAGTTCTCTCACTGTCTCTGTGTATCTCTCTCTCTCTCTCTCTCTCTCTCTCTCAAAAACAATTAAAAAAAAAAAAATTAAAAAAAAAAAAATTCTTTGAGCTGATCCTGAGTTTGGATCTAGAAAATGAGGGTTGTATTGGTGGGACCCCTGGCCTGGGGTGCTGGGGGCCACAGCGGGATGAAGGGCCTCCCTCATGTCCCATGACCTCATCCTTGCAGGAGGAGCGTTCACGGAGTGAACACAATTTAGTGAACATACAGAAGACCCATGAGCGGATGCAGACGGAGAACAAGAGTAAGTAGCTGGGCTCCAGGGAGAAAGGGGAGGTGGAGTGGGTGCGGCCCAAGACTACGAACAAGGCTGCTGCTGTTTTCAAAAGGGACTTTTGCATGTATCTACATAATCCCAAATGACAGTTTTTCCTTAGGCTGAGTGACTTAAGGTGACCCAAGAGACAGGTGACAGATTGCCTAGCACTAAGGAACCTTAAAATCCCCAGCTGTAGGGCCTGAAAAGTAGTGAAATGAGGCAGCATCTAGGGAAACGCCTCGGAACACACAAGCATGCAGTTAGCTTGTTTCCTAGAGAGCGCTTACCTCCCGGTGTGCCTGCACATGCCCTGGGGCCCGCAGCTGGGCAGGCTCCTGGCCTGTGCTTTCCAACTCTGAGCACCTTTGAGAATGTCTTCTGTTTCCCCATGTCCTGGGAAAATATTTTCTGTGCGTGTCATGCTATGGCGAAGGTAAGAAAGGCCTCTCAGATGGAGTGATGGTGTTTGTACTTTATGAGAATGTGATTCAAGCGCTTCGGGGAGCACTTCTGAGCTAATAAAGTTCATGCGTTGGACCATGGCCTCTGTGCCGCCCGAGGTCTGAGTCCAGTGTGCTGGGACACAGTGCCCGTTACTGCCAGCTGCCCTTCACCCATTCCTCTTTCTCCCTGTGCTTACTCTGCAGTCTCTCCCTATTATCGGACAAAGCTGCGGGGCCTCTATACCACAGCCAAAGCCGACGCAGAGGCCGAGTGCAAGTGAGTCCCATCCCGCTGCCCTGCCATCAGCGCCTGCCCTTCCTCACTCAGGTGCTGGGCTGCAGGAACCAGCCCGGCTTCCCTGCCATGGAGGGGCAGAGTCCTGCGCCCCAGCCTCTCCCTGGGAGCCACGTCTAGGCCCCCTCGTCCCTGGCCCTGCCGCTTTATAGCTGGCAGCAAGGCAGGGGCTAAATCCCAGCACTGACATTTACTGAGCAATCACTGCAGCTGAGACTCAGTTGCTCTGTCATCAAAATAGGGATAATAACTACCCATAGAACTGCCCATGTAAAATGAGGTGATGTATATAAAATGTCTAAGACCAGCGTTCTTCAGACTCTTTTGACCATAACACACATTAGGAAATACATTCTCTGTTTTGGCCTAATAAGAATAATATTAATAACAACTAAGACTCTTTGTGGCCTGCCTGTGTGCCAGGTTGCCAGGTAGTGTTCCAAGTATTTTATATACTTACCTCATGTGCTCAGAGCAGTTCCGAAATGGAGGTTACCCCCATTTAACAGATGAGGAAACTAAAATTTCAGGGGGTTGTGTAATCTGCCAAAAGTCACATAACTGATAAGTAGGGGAGCCCAATTCTTTAATACCATGCCAGACTGATGGAATAATGATGGCTTTCCAGAGCACACAATTGAAATGCTGATTGTTACCCGAGACATTAGTTTACTGCTTCACTAACGCGTCACAGCCTAGTTTCCACCACACTGCCTTGCACATGTGGGTGATGTGGAGGGGGGGTGCCAGCCATGTGCCAGAGTCAGCACCCTAAGCACTGCTGGTGGCTCCAGGGCTCTTCTTGCCTTCCCATCTGGCTCTTCACTGGCTTTCTCCTGTGCTTGTAATCCCATACTGTCTCTGCCTGCTGTTGGTCATTCTGCAAACCTTTCCTGGTGCTTAATCCTGCATCTGGCACTGGCCAGTCCCTATATGGACACAAAAGGATATTGAGGATCCTGCCTTCAAGGGCCAGCAGTCCAAAAAGGAGAGACCCTAAAAAAAGGTTTACAGGACAGTATAGGTGGCAGGCCAGTAGCGATGGAGCTCACTATGGCTACAGGGAAGGGGAGAGAGAGGCTTGAGTTGGGGGTCAGTAGGCAGACAAGACAGAGCGGGCAGTGGGCAGAGGCCATGGAGGAGGGCCTGCAGGCCATGTGCATTTGGGGATGAGAGCTAGTCCTATACTGCTGGGGAAGGGGAGAGCCGGAATGTGGACTTGATCTTGGAGGCCATAGGGAGCCGATGAAGGTATAAAAGCAGGAAAGAAACCCCTGGCTGCCACGTGGAAAGTAGACTGGGTGAGACTGAAGACTAGTTAGGAGACAGGCAACAGATACTGATGGAGCTGACGTAGGGTGACCCAAGAGACAGGTGACAGACTGCCTAGCACTAAGGAACCTTAAAATCCCCCAGCTCGGGGATGCCAGGATGGCTCAGCAGGTTGAGCATTCACTTTGCAGCCCCAGGGTCTGAAGATCAAGTCCCAGCCCTGGCCCAATTGGACCCACATGCTGAACTGGGGCGTGCCTCCCATGCAGGAGGCCCCTGGCCTGGTTCCCACACTGCGTGACCCCACACCCACCTGTGTGGAATGAAACTATGTCGAAAACTGATGATGTACAACGATGGAGACTGCTCTGGGCCCTCCCCCTTCTCTCTGTCTCTCTGTCAAAACAATAAAGTAAATCTTTAAAAAAAATCCTCCAGCTCTAGGGACTGGAAAGTCAGTGACATGAGGCTGCATCTAGAGAAATGCTCACAACACACCAGAAGCCATTCCTAGCTGAGACCGTGGCAGTGGGAGTGGAGAAGAAAGGGTAGATTCAAGGGCAGTTTCTGGGATCAAATTGGGGACCCGTTGGGAGCGGAGAAGTTGAAGATTCTAAGCTTTTTAGCTTGGACAAAGGGATCTGATGGGGCTCCCTATTCCAGGTTGGAGAGCAGACAGAAGAGTGGGGCCAGCTTGGGGGTGGGGGGAATTTTGATTGGAAGTGTTGCCTTCTTGATTCACCAGCCTACCCTTCTCCTTCCCCATCTTCTCCCTCCCTATTTGCAGATTTCTCATCTGTCGTAGTTGGGCCTTTTCCTTGTTACCTGGGTTGGAGTTTGGCAGGCATAAATCAGAGTAACCCATGCTCATTTGAGAGTAAAAGGCAAACTGTTCCTTCCCAGCTTAGCTGCTGACAGTGAGGTGACAGCTTCTGAAACCAGCTTGGTGTGGGCTCTTCTCTGGCATTGACTTACCCAGAATTAAGCTTCGTTCATAACTGCAGTTTCCAGCTTCTTGCAGTTCTGCTGCTAGTTCACTTTTTCATACTGTCAGACATGCATACGTTCACTTGCTAAACCCTAAGTAAGGCCGCCTCAGCACCAAATGCCTTGCTGGGTGCAGGAGGGTTCGTGGACACCAGCCAGGAGCTCTGGAGCTGGCCGGGCACACACGTTACCACGTGTTCCTATAGTACTGGTCCAGGTGCTGTGACACAGCTCACTTTCTAAGTAGATGCATTAAGACCCTCTGGAAACTGAAGAGGTGCCACAAACCTGCTTAGGAACTGGCCCGAGTCCTGTGGATCATTGCTCTTCCTACTGTGCACGCCACGGCTGCCTCCCCCTCTTCTGCTTTGCAGAAGTGGAAGAGGGCCCCCATGTCTTCGTTTAACAATCATCTCTGTTTTAAAAAGACCTTGAGGTGACACTGGCAGCAGGAGTCAGGGAAACAAGACCAGAGATCTCACTTTCCATATTCCAGCAGAAGACAGGTAGCCATTCCCAGGTGGGAACGAGTCAGTTCAAAAGGCATTTCTCAAACTGCAACGCTGTCAGGGCACCATGAACAGGAACGGTGTCCTCAGGGGCACTATGGCCACAGCCAAAAGCTCTCCGCCACTTGTAGTTCCAGGAAGGTAAGGTAGTTTAGGGAGAGGCTAAGCCAGCACAGAGGTCAGTTTAGCTTTCCAAGGGCGGAGTGATTCACAGGTCAGCATGTCAGGTGTAGGAGAGAATGAGTGCCTGCCTTGGTGCCTGGCCCATCTTGCTGAGCCCACCGCGTGCTGCTGGCGGGCACCTGCGACAGGGATATTGCTCCATGCTGCTAACCAGAGGACTCTAGTCCTCACACATTGCAGCACATGTGTCAGCTCTCCCTCCTCACCCCTGACAGGCCACTCAGCCTGGGGGGTGGCAAAGAAGCCCTGTGCCTAAGAAGCTAATGTCTGTTACCTTCAGCCTCCCAGGCTGCACCGCCCCCGCGCGGCCTGGCACCGAGGCTAGGAAGCCAGCTGGCCCCGCAGGCTCCCGCAGGTGGGCTGCTGAAAGGGAACCGTGAGTGGCAGCTCCTGCCAGTCCCATCTGTACAGCGCCCCGGTTCAACTGCTTTCCATCTAGTTCCACAAGCACGTTACCTTTCTGTCTTTTTAAAAGGTCATTCTAATCAAATAATTATGCTGTGAATTTGAATGCAGCAGTATTGGAGTGTTTTAAAGGGCCCACATTATTTTAGTCCCTTACTAATGGTCAGCTGGGAGGTGCTCAGGTTGGGGGTGGGGGGAACTCAGGGCAGAACTCGGGGCTCTTGGCTACATTCTACAGAATGTCGACCAGAAAGAAGCTGTTCCTCACCTGTCACAGGTGCAGTGGGCCTCTGGGGGTGGCACCATGCCTGAGGGTTGCTGCTAGGCTGGCTACCTGTCGGAAGGTAGGGAACCATGCTTTTGCCCAGGAGGTGATACTAGATGACCTGAAGCTTTTATGGTTCTGAGACAAAGACATTTCCATTCCAGAAAACTGTTTTTTTAATAGTAAATAATGTCAAAACATTGTTTTCTCAAACCTCTGCAGTAGAACACAGTAACTTTATTTCACTTTATTTTTTTTTACCACAGTAACTTTAGGAAACAGAATATTACATTCCTTTCCTAGAGACTTGCAATGCAAATCACAGTCCTAAAGGCTCTGCTAAGTTCTGCAATAACTATTTCTTTAACTCAGTATTTCACAAACTTGCTTGGCAGTAGAATATATATACACTAGCTCTCAAGTCTGGCTGCACCTGGAGATTCTGATTTAACTGGGGTGGAGCTCAGACACTGATATTGATTTAACTTTTTATTTTTATATAATTTCAGGCTTACATAAAAAATCCAGCCATTGTTAATATAATGAGAATGGTTACATGACTAGATGCTTTCCGAACAGAACACACATGCTCACTTTTTTTTATGAACCATTTATATTGCAGACATGATACCCCTTAACCTCTAAATACATCAGTCAGTATTTCCTAAAAACACCTTTATATCGCCACTGTACTTTTCTCAAAATCAGCAAGTTAACACTGATATAAAACTATTAACTAATGTACAGATCTCGTTCCCATTTCATCCCTGTCCTCTAGTGTCCTTTGTAGCAAAGGAAAAGAACTTTTTTTCTACTGCAGATCACCACTGCATTTAGGTACCAGGTTTCTTTAGTCGCCTTCGTTCTGGAACAGCTTCCAGGCTGTGTCTACCTTTCATGAACTTGACACTTTGAAGATCGTAGGCCAGTGATTCTGAAGAATGCCCTTCAATGTGGGTTTGTTTGATGTCTCCTCACAATTAGATTTGGGTCTTACACTTTTGACAGTAATAGCATGAAAGTGACATCCTTGCTGCATCACATTAGAAGACACAAAACACTGTTCAATTGGTTAAAGTGGTCTCTTCCAGGTTCTCCTGTGTCAAGTTACTGCTATTTTCCATTGTGTGATTAATTAGGGTGATACTTTAAGGCTATGTAAATTTCCTATTTCACATCAAACCACTAGTTTTGGCATCTGTTTATGATTCTTGCTTAAAACAGTTGTGATTTTTTAAAAGCTCCCCAAGGGATTCTGATGTCCACCTTAGGTTGAGAACTAATCTAGTAATATCTCACAGAATACAGCTTAGGAAATGCCGCATAAAACCACATCCTCCCAACAGGCTCCACAGCAGGGATCAGACTTTCTTTTTTTTAAAGGTTTATTTTATTGTTTTTGACAGAGACAGAGACAGAGACAGAGAGAAGGGGGAGGACCCAGAGCAGTCTCCATAGTTGTATGTCATCAGTTTTCTGGGTTTGTTCCACACAGGTGGGCAGGGGCCGTGCAGGGCGGGAACTGGGCTGGGGGCCTCCAGCATGGGAGACATACCCCCTCGAGCCAGGGGCTGAACCAGAGGGTGAGAACTGAACTGGGGGCCTCCCACAGGGGAAGCACACCCCAGTTCAGTATGTGGGTTTGCACAGGTCAGGGCCAGGATTTGATCCTTGGTCCCTGGGGCTTCAAAGTGAGTGCTTAACCCTGTGAGCCATCCTGGCTTCCCCTGATCAGACTTTTAAAGTTCCCTTTTACCTCCTGGCTTTTACTCCTCTGCTTTTCTGGGTGCCTGATCACTCCATGTCCCAGTGCTTACAAGCCTCCAATGGTTTTGGATGAGTCTTTCATGCTGCCTATACCAGCCATGCTGAACTGTGATGCTCCGAGCATACTGGGCAAGGTGTTCACCCCTCCCTGCTTTGGTTTGCCCAGTTCCCTCTGCCAACACTGTTCCCTACCATGTGTTCTGGGCACTGCCTGATGAACTCAAGTCATGCTTTCTGGGGCACCTTCTGTGACACTGATTTGTACTGTGTTCTCATGTCTCCCTCCTACTGAACGAAGGTCTTCAGAACCATATGGCATTTACTAAAGGTGTGCTAGAGGAATGGACTGGAGAATGGCCCAAATAAGCACATGGAGTCTGCACAATAGTCTTTGGGCAAAGATTCCCCAAGGTCTGGGATGAAGAAGCCTTCCTCTAGCAAGGATCTGTGTTTGCTTCTGCCACGTTGCTTGGGTCCCAGCCAATCTGCAACCCCCATAAACTAACTCCAGAGGTTCCTGGGGCTACAGCCTTTTAGGGATGAGTTTCCTCCACCCCAGCCCTGCTCTGAGCCAACAACTCTCTGCAGTCCTCAGGAGTGTCTCCTTTTACATGTCCCACCTTGGGCAGACCCCGAGTTTTTCATGTCTTCTGAATCTCAACAGGCTGTTAGAGGTTGCCTGCGCATTTCTTCGGGGCTTGTCAAATGCACTCAGGATAAGGTAGCTCTCTGCTGCGTTCACCTCTTCAGGAGCCTCAGGTTGTTTGGCCTGCTGCTCTTCCTACTGTCTCGTCAGGTTTTTTTATGCTTTTAAGATTAAAAACTACCTATGTAGGGTTTATAGTTTTCAGCAGGAGGGTTGGTCTGAATTATTGCCCAGTGTGCTATAACCAAAAAGGAAGTCTATGCTTTATGCTTCACTCAAACTTCTTTCCCTTCTCCCTACCCTCAGCATCCTTCGGAAAGCCCTAGATAAGATTGCGGAAATCAAGTCTCTGTTGGAAGAGAGGCGGATTGGTGAGTGAGAGACCACAGCTAGTTCAGCATTCCTTGACCAGGCGGCATGAGGGTGCGAGCAGCAGCCGTGTCTGCCTGTCGGGGGATCCTATAACCTCAGCCTGGTGTGATCGGTCCCTGGGCTCTGACAGAGATGCACCCCAGGGCAGCCTGGGCGTGGGAAGGGAATGGAGGTCACCCCCAGGGCTCAGGCATGGTCTCCCTGTTCCTCGTCTGTAGACCATGGTGGCTTGTTCGTCTCCCTCAGGTCTCTCTCTCTCCTGCCTCCGGTAGTTGCCCTCTTCCCTACCACCCCACTCCCATTTCTTCCTGTGCTGACAACCTGGTTGTCTTTCGAGAGCCACGCCCTGGATGTCTTGCAGCCAATCTTTCAGATGGAGTTTGCTCAGGGTGCCGGCTTCTGTATCCCCTCAGACGGCCTTGACTTTCCCCCCTCTCTGTCACCCTTTCAGCGAACCCACAGTGGGCAGACTCTTTGCCCATAAAGAATGTTGTCACACTGACAGCTGAGTTTGAACTTGACTGGGTGTGTTGAGCCATATCTGAGTAAGTCAGGGGTTTGTCCACATTTGATAGTTCTTTAACTTTGTTGAGTTACAATATATTAATAGAGAAGTACACATAAGTATATGTATAGGTCTATATAAAACTTTCACTAACTGAACAAATGGATATAAGCAGCACCCAGATCAAGAATAGAACCATGCCCATCACCTTGGAACCACCCCCTTCCTCCCTGCCTGGTTCTCTCCCCCCCAGGGCATCCAGTGCTGTGCCACCCATCTGTTGGGTATAAGCCTGGTGGTCTCTCTCACTGCGGGCATCTTGGTGGCACCTGGGGAGGCGGGGCTAAGCTTGGACCCATGCTAGCATGGGCCCAGGGCACACACCTGTCCCTGGTGCCTCAGGGGCTCCCTTCCTTCCCACAGCGGCCAAGATTGCAGGCCTGTACAATGACTCGGAGCCCCCTCGGAAGACCATGAGAAGGGGGGTGCTGATGACTCTGCTGCAGCAGTCAGCCATGACCCTGCCCCTGTGGATCGGGAAGCCTGGTGACAAGTGAGGGCAGGCCCAGGGGTGGAGAGCTGGCAAGGGAGGGGCTGAGACTAACACTTGATTCCATCTGCAGGCCGCCTCCACTCTGTGGGGCCATTCCGGCCTCTGGGGACTATGTGGCCAAACCTGGAGACAAGGTGGCTGCCCGGGTAAAGGCAGTGGATGGGGATGAGCAGTGGATCCTGGCTGAGGTGGTCAGTTACAGCCATGCCACCAACAAGTGAGTGGACACCCAGCCCTGTGGGGACAGGCATGGCGTGTAAAGAGGGAGCTCCTTGGGGTACTTCCCTTCCCCACCCTGCTCCTCAGTGCCCTTCCTGGGCTGTGCACCCCCTGCCTCCACTGTTCTTTTATTCGCCTGCAGGTATGAGGTAGATGACATTGACGAAGAAGGCAAAGAGTGAGTGTGCTGGCCAGGGAGGGCAGGAGAAGCGGGGGCGCGGCTGCTGGGGAGGAGCCTCCACCTGGCCATGGCTGACCTCAGCGCCCTTCCAGGAGACACACGCTGAGCCGGCGGCGCATTATCCCACTGCCCCAGTGGAAGGCCAACCCTGAGACGGACCCCGAAGCCCTGTTCCAGAAGGAGCAGCTTGTGCTGGCCTTGTATCCCCAGACCACTTGCTTCTACCGCGCCCTGATCCACACGCCCCCACAACGGGTAAGGCAACCCCGTGGGAGGGCCAGTCCAGGACACCAGCACCAGGCTGACCAGGCAGTCCTTCCCGTCTGTGTCCTCACCATAGAGCCTCTCTGAGCTAGGAGGGTCCTGTGAGCTGCCTTGTCATGCCCCTCCGGCCCTGTCCTCTTGTTTCTGACCTGCAGACCTTAGCTAGGCCTGAGTGGAGGGACCTGATGTCTGTTCTCTAGTCTAACCCCACTTTTTTGCTGAAGGGGCCCTGAGCCTGTCTTCCACCTCAAGTCCTGCAGCACTGCCCTTTCTGGCCCGAGGCTGCTTTTCTCGTGTTTGTGACTTTCCTGGTACCCTGGGCACCCATCCCTGGTGGCAGTTTAAACACTATTCTCCCCTCTGCCTCCAGCATCCCTGTGTTCTGGGTGCCCTTGCCCTCCTTAACATACAGTCCCCAAAAGGCACCAGGCCCTTTGGTGCTGGCCTGCCTGGGTAGGTAGCGAGCCCCGTTCCCCTGCTCTTCTTACCTGCCCTTGGCCCTTTGTTGCTGAGAAGAGCTCTGTAGGATCAGGCCTTGGGCTCAAACATCTGGACTTCTCGGGTGAAGATGGGGATAGGAAAGGCAGAGCCCATGCTCCAGAGCCCGTGGCCGAAGCTTGGGGGCAGGGGCCTTGCCCAGGGGTTTCTGACCAGCCCCTCTGGTCTGTCCCCTGCTGCAGCCCCAGGATGACTATTCGGTTCTGTTTGAAGACACCTCCTATGCAGATGGTTACTCCCCTCCCCTGAATGTGGCCCAGAGGTATGTGGTGGCTTGTAAGGAACCCAAGAAAAAGTGAAGCAGGCTGGCGGACTGGCCACTCCTGCCACCCTTAGGGGGAAGCACGACCAAAGATTGTGTGATCCAATAAACATTCCTCCCCTTTGCCTGTGTCTCCTGGGTTTTCCTTTCCCAGGCCATTCTTACCCCTTCTCGTGCAGGGCACGTTGGGGAACTGGAGGCCGCAGGGCAGACGGCCTCATTTGGTTCCTGTGGGCATTTACTCTTAGCTCAGGTTTGCTCTGTGCTTCCAGTGAGGCTCTTCGTGCAACAGAAGTCATATTTTTTTAATGTTTACATTCTGATCTTTATTTTTAATCTAGTCAAATGATATTTTTAATCAATGAATGATTTTATTTTATACACCTATAATGGCACAGACACTGCTTACTAAGAAAGATCTAAATAGTCTTAGTTTCAAGCATTAAGCATATAAAGCCTAAAATATCTTTTTTTTTTATTTTTTTTATTTTTATTTTATTTTTATTTTTTACAGAGAGAGAGAGAGAGAGATACAGAGACAGAGAGAGAACTGAACTAGGGGAGCTCCCAGTTCAGCATATGGTTCCGCACGGGCCGGGGCCGGGATTCGATCCCTGGTCCCTGGCGCTGCAAAGTGAGCGCCTAACCCACTGAGCCATCCCGGCTTCCCCAGCCTAAAATATCTTGGTATGCATGTGTGAGTGACAATCAAATGATTTCAGTCCATTAGCACAGTTTTAGTCAAATGTACTAAATGGTACTCTTTAGGTACCTACACTGTTTCCCCAAAAATAAGACAGTGTCTTATACCCTGTTTCCCCAAAAATAATACAGTGTCTTATACCCTGTTTCCCTGAAAATAAGATAGTGTCTTACCCTGTTTCCCCAAAAATAAGACAGTGTCTTACATTAATTTTTGCTCCCAAAGATGCGCTAGGTCTTTTTTTTTTTTTTTAGTTTTTATTTATTTATTTTATTAATTTTTTGACAGAGAGAGATACAGAGACAGAGAACTGAACTGGGGGAGCTCCCAGTTCAGCATATGGTTCTGCATGGGCCGAGGCCGGGATTCGATCCTCGGTCCCCGGGGCTGCAAAGTGAGCGCTTAACCCACTGAGCCATCCCGGTTTCCCCATAGGTCTTATTTTCGAGGGGATGCCTTATACGTATTTCAGCGAGAGGCAAAGCTAAGTAGGTCTTATTTTCGGGGGATGTCTTACTTTTGGGGAAACATGGTATCTAAAAATGACAATTTTCAAAGTATGTAACTCCTCATATTAGGTTTTTTCTTTTTATTTCATTGTTAGTTTCAGGTGTACAGAACAACATAGTGATTAGACGTGTACATCCCTCACAAAATAACCCCAACAAGGCTCCTGCCCGTCTAAGCACTGCATAGCATTGCAGTGTCCCTGGCTGCCCTGGCGTCCCATGCCCATGCACCCCTTACTCACAGCTGGCAGGCAGTGTTACTTTACATTAGCTTGAGGCGTGCTGCAGAGCGGCTGCGCATCACAGGCTGTGTGATGCTTGAGGCCGGGCTCCAGCTGCTTTCACACCACTCCCTTTGGAGTGGTTCCATGAGCACCCGTCACAGCTCCGAGCGGAAGCGGAGGTTGCAGCCTGCCATCTTCTCAGCATAGTCAGCGTCAAAGCGCTCGTTCTGGGCCACGGTGAAGGTGGTTTTCCAGTCCCCTGTGACACCTGGGGAGGTGGGGTGGAACGAGGGAGGCTGGAGGTCTTGGCTGCCGGGGAGGCCCCGGGTCTCAGGGCCAGCTGCTCCCACTCTCACATCCCCAAACGCCCATCCTGGTGGGGCACCCACCTTTCCTCATGAAGGCAGAAATGCTGTGGTCCATTAGGCCAGTGGGGACGGTGCTGTAGTTAGCCATGGGGTTCTTCTTCATCTCTTTGAACGATGTGTGCCGCACAATGTGATCCACGGTCTCCTCTGGCAGGGAGCGTCCCAGAAACTTTAAAATCTTCCCAATCTCCATTTTGGGGTTCTGGAGCAGCAGAGGGGCTCTTCAGTAGAGGTTTGTATTGCTCATTGAACAGACAAAAGGGAAGGCTATCTCCAACCTGTGGCCACTTCTGACCCTGCTCCTTGACTCTCTGGTACTGTGATCTGTTAATAAGCTGTGTCTGGTTCCTTTATGGGTGAGAGCAGGGACAGTCCTGTCATAACTGTGGCCCCAGGGAGCAGCAACAGCAATAAACAGATGAACATTGGCTGCCTGTGTTGCTGACTCAGGTGCTAGGAGACAGGAGCTGTACAGAATGTGCTGCCAAGGTGGCATTGCAGCTCAGGGTCCAGGGCAGAGAGGGCAGAGTGGGGGATCTAGGAGGTTTAGTGCCGGGGTAGGGGCTGCCGTATGGGAGGGGGCTTTGAGGGCTTTGGCATATTCCCATGAGGCTCCCACCTCCCCACATGCAACGCGGAAGGAAGTGGTACCAGGTGGTCTCACCTCCTGCATGTCCTCATAGAAGAGGTAGAGAACAGGGTGGGTGCTGCTTAGCTTCCACCACTCCTGCACGTGCTGGTACCAGGACCCATAGGACACTGGGGGAAAAGGCAAGGGGCACGGGCACAGCTTGGTATTCGTTTTAGCTGGCTGCCCCTTAGCTCCGCCCGCTTCCTCCAAAGTCAGGTCTACCTTCCCCAGCCATGAACTTCTCCAGGAAGCTGTCCCAGGTGCCAGGGTCAGGGTGCACCTTGGCCATACGGTAGAAGTGGTAATAGGAGACGGCTACATCCTTCGCATTGCGGGCAACATAGATTATCTGGAGAGGCAGAAGACACCCCCACCCTTGGCACCATCACCACACATGTCAAGCACTAGACATTCCACCCTTCTTCATAGCATCCCTGCAGGGGATGTTCTCTCTTTTTTTTTTTAAGATTTATTTTTATTGTTTTTTGACAGAGAGACAGAGAGAATGGGGAGGGCCCAGAGCAGTCTCCATAGTTGATGTTAATTTTCCATATAGGTAGTTTCACTCCACAGGTGGGCGTGGGGCTGCACAGGGCAGGAACTGGGCTGGGAGCCTCCCACATAGGCCCCAGCAAGAACTGAACTGGGGACACAACCCTCCCCTCTTTTTTTTTTTTAAAGATTCATTTTTACTGTTTTTGACAGAGAGACAGAGAGAGAAGGGGGAAGACCCAGAGCAGTCTCCATAGTTGTATGTCATCAGTTTTCAACATAGTTTCATTCCACACATGTGGGTGCAGGGCACCTACACACACACACACACACCTACACACACACACACACAACATGCTCCTGTGACCTGGGGGCCGAACCAGGGGCCTCCCACATGGGAGCCCGCCCCAGCGGGAACCAAACTGGGGGCCTCCCACATGGAAAGCGCACTCCAGTTGAGCACATGTGTCCACACAGGCCAGGGCCGGGACTCAATCCTCAGACCCTGGGACTGCAAGGTGAGCACTCAACCCACTGAGCCATCCTGGCTTCCCCAAGAGTTTCTCTTGATGTAACCAAGAAAGAAACAGGCTTAGAGGCCTGACTTTCTCGAAGTAGGTGTGTGACTGAGCTGGGATTTGAACACTGTTCTGATACCAAAGTCCTGGCTAGTCCCAAGAACTGTATTTTATACTAATCCAGTCCCCTCAGTGCCACTATACCCAGATTTGGAACAAGGCACAGAGTTCCCACCAGACCCCTCTTCCCCGGGCCTGTGCGCACCCAGGCCCTGCAGAAAAGTCACTCCCATTGGTCTGACCCCACTGGAGAGGTCGATAACCTGCCTGCCTCTTTATGAGACCAGGCTCAGGAAGTCAGGAGACCTTCCCAGAACACAGAGCCAAAGCGGGGATAGCACCATCAGTCTCCTTCCCTGCCTTCTGCCACTCACCTTGACCTTTTGATCCAGGAAGGCCTTGGGGAGCAGCGACAGGGGCAAGTGTGTCTTGAGGAGCCGTGGGGCTGGTGTATCTTTCAGAACCTCAACACCTAAACCATAGGTAGGGAAAGGTCTGGTGAGCTGGAGCCCACGGGTCCCACCTCCCTCTGCCCCACTTGCCCCCAGCACCCTGCCACACACCTGTGGGACACCCTGGGCCCTTGAACTCAAGGAAAGGTACCCGGGTTAAGATGGTGGCCCTGCGACACTTCTCTAGGTCTCCTTCCTGGTAGATCATGTCCAAAATCTCGCTGACCCAGGTGGTGCCTGGAGGGGGAAATGGGAGGTGAGCAGGGCTGAGAGCTTGCCTCTGTTGGCCCGGGGGCTGGGGGTGGGGTGACCTCAGTTCCTACCGGATTTAGGGTAGGTGCTGATGAGCACATCATCAGGCCTGGGCTGCAAGTTCTGCAGTGGCCCCATTGCCTCTGCAAAGTACTTGATGAGAGGGACCCCCTTCATGTACACCAGTGGCGGGCGGGAGTCGTCTTGGACCAGCTCCATGCTGTTGCGTCAGGGGCCAGAGTGGGGTCCACTTCCCTTAACAATATCACAATAATGCCATCTGTTGAATTCTTCTTTTAAGATAAGGAAACAGGTTGGGAGGCTAAGCAACATGCCTATACAGCGTCTGTTGGGGCTGGATTCAGCCAGGTCTAACGCTAGCGCACTGGGCCGGCCATGCTTGACTCTGGCTGCGCCTTGGATTTACCTGCAGAGCTTTTACAAATCCCAGTGCCCAGGCCACACGCCCAAACCAATCACTCTCTAATGGTAGGACGCAGATAACTGTATTTTGGAAGCTCTCCAGGAGATTACAAGGTGCACTTGAGAAAATTCCTACTCGGGCCTGCCAACATTCTTTCCCCACTTCCTGCTGTAGCCCCTGGTCTACTCCCAATGGCTTCCTCCCTCCTTGAGCTCCTTAAGCCTCTCATGGAAACCTCCCAAAAGCCAGCTGGGCCTGGGACCCTACTTGTCCAGCCACACTCCACCTTGGCTCAGGGATAAACACAGCCAACTGAGCAGCTGAGCTTGGTTGGGGGCGAGTCTAGTATGTGAATGAACAGAATTTGATGAGCCAGTGGAAGAGGAGAGGGGGATTCAGGCCAGGCTAGTTAGTGGTTTGAGCTGGGATTTCCGTGGGAGACCAGCAGGGTCCTTTAAAGGCAGGGACAGAGATCAAGTGATAGATAGGACAGGAGCTAACTGCAGGATGAGGGAGGTCTGGCCCAGCCCACCCCATCCTAGCACTCACCTCTGTGACAGGCCTTGTGACTGCCTCCTTATGCTGTTGCTTAGTGGAATGCCGTAAGGTAAGATGAATGTGAAACTGCTTTCAGAGCTGGAAGTTTTATGGACCCAAAGTGGGAGTGATCTGGAGCCAGCACTAGGACTTCCTCCAAGAAGGAAAGGGTGGAGTTTGGGGTGGTTGGGGGGCCCTCCGTGCAACCCCCCCTTGCAGCCCAGCTGGAGCCAAGCTTAGATCGTCCTGAAAACCCAAGGTGAGGGTTTAGTGTGTAAAAAATAAGACGGAAACTAGACAAAAAGGCCCAATCATTTTTGTTTTTTTGAACTATGATCCTGTCTCTTGGCCAGCACTCTAAACTCTGGACCTTCAGGGCAGGCCAACAGACAGCTTTTTCCAATGAACCCCACCTGAAGAGTCAGTGGAAAAGCCGGGATGGCTCAGTAGGTTAAGCGCTCCCTTTGCAGCCCTGGGGACTGAGGATTGAATCTTGGTCCCAGCCCATGCAGACCCATATTATGAATTGGAGTGTGCTTCCCATGCTGGAGGCCCCCAGTTTGGTTCTCGCCACCCCTACCCCCACCCCCACCCCACCCCCATTTGGCCTCTGGATCAAGGGGGCGCGCCTCCCACGCAGGAGGCCCCAAGCCCAGTTCCCACCCTGCACCACAGCCCCCACCCACCTGTGTGGAACAAAACCATGTCGAAAACGGATGACCTGATGATATACAACTGTGGAGGCAGCTCTGGGCCCTCCCCACTTCTGTCTGTCAAAAACAATAAAATCTTAAAAATAAAAAAAGAGAGACAGAGTAGAGGGGAAGGGTGGGACATTCACCTTGCGGACTCCAGGCCAGTCTGCAGACACCAAGGGTTCAGGCTGAGGGCAGCCCACAGGCCCTCCCCACTCACCACCCTGGCAGCCCAACGTTCCAGGAACTTCTGGTTCTGACCATAAGGCTGCAAGTTTCCCCAAAGAGACCACACCACGTTCTGGTTTAGCGAGAGTTTATAAGAAACAGCCAGGCTGACACAGGAAGAGGGAAAAATGGCGCCAGCGACTTCTGGGGGTGGGGAGAGCTTTTTATAGGCAGGTCTCAGAAGAGAACAACCAGAAAGGGGAGTGGAAGGCGGGTATCAGGAAGTACCCGCATCCAGGTTGGGCGTGTTTAGTGGGTAATCTGGTGCCAAGTCCCAACCACGTCAGGGTGGCTGGAAAGTCCTTGCAGGCTGTAGCAATGGAAAATCTCTGTAGGGAGGCACCTGGGTTGCTGCTTTGTCCTCATGGTGATCTTTTCTTTTCCTCCTCCCACCATCACACCCTTCAGCCCTAGGAGACGGGGCCTCGTTCATTCTTTAGTAGCTGCTTCCTGGACAGGGGTGCTGTTGGGGTGTGGGGGGCAAAAGGCTGTGGGTAAGGGCCAGGGCTGGTGGTGAGGTGTTGGTAATGAGTTTGGGGGAGCACATTTCCTGCAAGGTTGAAAGGTTGAAAGGTTTCAACAATCATTTCCTGATTGTTGAAAGGTTCCTGCAGTAAGCTAATAAAGAGTCATAGAAGGCAGGGACCAAGAGTCAGAATGAGAAAGTTAAACATAAACATGAGTGGCCCTAAAAAAGGGAGAAGCCACCCAAAATACCTGAAAACCTTGATCTTTAAAGATGTTTGTACCCGCATGTTCATCGCAGCACTGTTCACAGTGGCCAGAACATGGAAACCACCAAAATGCCCTTCGATAGATGACTGGATAAAGAAGATGTGGTACATTTACACAATGGAATACTACTCAGCGATAAGAAATGATGAAAAACAGTCATTTGTGACAACATGGATGGACCTAGAGACCATCTTATTAAGCGAAATAAGTCAGACTGAAAGAATCCGGAACAATATGACCTCACTTATAGGTGGAATATAAAACGGAAAGTTACAAAGACACAGAGACCTATGGACACACCCAATAACTTGGTGATTGCCTGAGGGAAGGGGAGGAGGGGGGAGGGAGAGAGGGAGGGGAGGTGGGAGAGGGCACCAGCATTATGGACACACTCAATGGTTTGGTGTTTACCTGGAGAGGAGGGAGGAGG
>PVKE010029177.1:0-20436 GCA_004027555.1 Craseonycteris thonglongyai | reverse complement strand
TGTTGGTTGTTTTTTTTGAAATAACAGGGTGGCTTTATTTTTGAGAAAACATCTGCCAGCTATTCATGTTGAATAACTGTAGTTTGTCTGCCAGTCGTTATTTGAAGAAAAACGGTGTTCCATGAAAAAAAAGCAACCAGTTCAGCTTTTCAAGTCACCATACTTTTCTACAACACAGCCTCGTACTTCAGTATGCAGACATGCTTTTGTGTTTTCCCCATTTTGTGATGCATTAATATTAAACAGACCTGAGTGCAACTTCATTTTCAACTCTACCATTGATTGACTTCTACCTCTTAAGATTAGCTCAACCTTTTGCTGGTCATTTTCCCCCTTGGAGATCTTTAACATCTCTTCCAGCTTTAGTATCCTCTTAGCCAAAGCCAAATCACAGTGCTCTGGTCTAATACAGGGGCTTTTAGTCAGCTAGTTTGATTCACCCATCTTTACAGAAGCCTGGATGCCCGGGATCAAATTACTTAGTTCCTTTGTGGCCCCACATAACATGAACAACACTTGCCTGTTTTTCTTCTGAAAAGTGAACCCCTCAAGGGCACTGACCATGTCTCTTCACCATAGCATCCTCAAAACCTATCCTACAGTAAGCTCTCAACACTTTGTCAAATGAGTCAGCACCTGTTTTGGAGAACTGCTATTGCTTAAGGCTTTCTCTCTGCATTTTTTTAGTAAAGAAAATAGTATTTAAAAGCAACTTGGTATCTGAGCCATTTACATGAGCAGTCTTCATTTGATCATAAAGGACTTCTTAAGTGTGAACACCTTCCTTTTTCAGTAACTCATTTATGTTTATTTTATCAATAACATAGTAGAGATTCTGCAAAGTATCATGGCCTCTTTAATGCCTTCCTCATAGTAAGACATAATTCTTTAGGAACAAGGAAAGATAAACACAGGTCCCATTTGAAAATTTAATTTGCAAGTTTATTATGATAGAGTTTATTATAATAATGACACCATTTATCTCTCTAGTTATAATCGCTGGTTATGTCAAGCAAGATCTGAGGACCTGTCTGATATCGCTTCTCTCAAAGCCTTATACCAAACAGGTGAGCTGGAGGATATGATGACTAATGCTTAATTAAGGACCCTACCAGGGTGCTATTAGAGATTTCATTTTTCTTTGATTTTGTCAATTTCATCTGTGAATAAAATATGGTAATGAAGATAATTTTTGCTCACTATCAAGATCTTAAAAATAACATCTCAATCTATAAGTTTTTCAACTTATAATTCTAGATTGGCCATCTTCATTTCTTATTGTCCTTTTTGTTACCTTTCAAAACCATTTTCTACTTTTAAAAGTACCATGTACTTGCCATACAAAATTCAGACCTTACATAAATATATAATGGAAGCAGTGAAAGTTCTCAAATTCCCACTCTTTTTCAGACAGTTCTTGTTAAATATCAGATTTGAGTTCCATTGAGTTTTTCCTGGATCACTGGTATTAAAAGTTGTTGTGAGCCTGAACAGAAAACTATAAAAAGATACTTGCTCTGCTACCTTACCTTTGACTGTTGCTGATTTAAAACCTATAAGAGGCCTTATCTTAAAAGTGAAAGTCAGTCATTGAAACCTCATGAAGTTAAAAAAAAAGCCCCCAAAAAACGTAGTAAAAGAAATCTGAAGATGAAATTTGAAAAACTTATGTTCCTGGTTTTCAACCTTTCACATTTGTGTAGAATATTTTTTTAATTTGAAAAATTTATGTTCCTGGTTTTCAATCTCTTACATTTATGTACCATACTTTTATAAGGTCAGATCCCAGGACAAGTAGTTCTTTTGGAATAAAGTGTCTGGGTACTGATTGCATTTCCTGTTTGTAGGTGTTGATAACTGTGGTCGTACCGTGATGGTGGTAGTTGGGAGAAACATTCCTGTCACATTAATAGATATGGACAAGGTAAGCCCTAAGAAGGCTCTGTTTGACAATGTTGATTTAAAAATAAGCTGGCTATGCATTTGGAATCAGCTTAGAACCTGAGATGAGGCAGAATGTGTATCTCGGGCTGAGTAGCAGCCCTAGTTCTGCGGGTCTGCATGCATCATTTCAATGAGTTGGGATGTGGTTTGGTGCTATAGGAAAAACAAGTACTGGAATTCTATAATGTGACCTCTAAACACAGCTGCCTTGTTTGGGCTAGGATGTAACTGGCTGGTGTTTGGTTGGAATCACTCTGTTTTATAACTCTGCTAACAAAGTCTGCTTATCTTGAAAAAAGGAAAAATTGAGTATCTGTCTGAAGAGAAGGAACCAGAGATATAGTTAACCCAAGATACCTAATTCCATACTCCATTTGGAGGCAAAGAATAGAAATAGGTGATTATTAAAGAAGAAATGGTATCATTGGTAAATGAAAAGTAAAAGATATCAACCTGATCAGTAGTCCAAAAAAAGTGAATTTAAATGAGGTATCTCTTTTCACCTTCAAAATTAACCAGAATTTTTAAATCACTGTGATCAAAGGTAAATTGAAATTGTAAAAGTTGTCACAGTCATTGACCCAGTAATTCCATTCCTGAGAATTTGTACGAAGGAAATAATTCAAAGTGTAGAGGTAACTCAAGGCCCTGAAACTGCCCAAATTGGAATCCTTGGGGAAGGGGCAGACAGTTGAATTCACCAGATAAACAAGTAGGTCGTCTTAGAGCATCAATTTTATTAGAAACGGACTACAAAGGAGGAGAATTGCTTTAACTAATACATACTTCTTAACCATGGTAAAAAAATTATGTACAGTTCCTAAAAACATAAAAATTACAAACAATTTTAGCATAAAATTTAGTTGTGCGAAAGCAGAAAATTGCTTCTGGCTAAACCCTTAGACTCCTGGTCACTAATGTTTGGGTAAAAAAGTCATGACGGCACTGAACCTGGCTTGTTACTTACCCACAGGCTAACTGGTAACACAAAAACTTAACTTAAATTGTGGTTCACCCACAAACGGAATGTTCTGTGACTCTGAAAAATTATGGTTATAGAGGCAAGTACTGTAAAGAAACATTTATAATATAATATCAACACGAGAAAAAAAGTGATACATTAAATGATGTATACTGGCTTTTTTTTAAGCATTATAGGCAAAAACAAAGTAAGTACTTCAAAATGGATGTCATGGTTTGGGGGAAAATTTGTTTTCTACATTTTTTTCTGTCATGTAGCTACATTTCTTTATAATGAAATAAATTAAAGATGAGGCATTTGAAGCCAAAAATGGGTATTTTGAGGGGGTAGAGAGTGGATAGAAAGGACCAGAAGGAATATCTGGTAAGAGCAAAATCAGTAATATAATAATATATAAAATATAAAAATACACACAAAGAGGAAAAATTAAATGGAATTTTATATATATCACATGTATAATGTACAAATTATATGATGAGGAAGTTATAAAATGCAATATGAGGTCAAACCAGGTAACAGCTGGAAAGATAGTGTGTTTTTTTCATGCCCTGCTCTGTTTGCTCGGTAGCAGTTGGACCCTAATGCATGTTAGCCCAGTCCTATGAATGCCAAGGCCGCCTGAGGGGTTGCTGGGAAGAGCCTATGTGATAGGAATCCTTCAGGTGTCACCTCTCAGTTTATAGCGACACCAGTGGATCATACTGGCCCTGCCTATAATGTGCATCTACTTTGTGTTTCTCTTAAATTTCATTCTTGTAATGGAACATTTCTCTAACTGATCTGAGTCACGCTAAATTGGAGTTTTTCAGAGCTCCAGAAATGCCTCCCATACCATTGCCATCTACTGGCTCAACCTAGTCTCATTTCCTCATTCAATTCAACACTGAAGATGGTGACAAAATTAGCCCTCAAGGTGCAATGTGTGCGCATCACTTAGAACGTCCTTTTATAGCAGTTCTTGGTTACATGAGCCATGAGTTTATATCTCAGTCGAGACTGCACAGACTTTCATTCAGTTCAACAGAAGCGAAGAGAATGATTAAAAGTTTAAAACTTCTACATCTGCTGATTTTGATATTATCCAAGAGAGGGAGAACCTGGTAGTTGACCAAAGAACTCTTTGGAGGATATGAAAAGTTATTTGAGAGGATCGAGACTGTTCTCCGTCACTTAGAATAAGACAGTGGTGATTATATTGTATCGTTTATGAGAACTATTAAACACTGGCGTGATTCTCTCTCCTGAAGGGGACTGATACTCATCAGCCTGAGATGTTCACGCAATGCCGGTGGCATAGATGAGATTAATCTGTTGGGTTTTTTCTCTCTCAGCCTCTGTGAAATAGACTACTGTGCAAAATGATTTTATACTACTCTTTTTTTTTATCTCTAGGCTCTCTTATACTTTATCCATGTAATGGATCACATTGCTGTGAAAGAATATGTGTTAGTGTACTTTCACACCCTGACCAGTGAGTACAATCACCTGGATTCTGACTTCCTGAAGAAACTCTACGACATCGTTGATGTCAAGTGAGTTGTTTCTGCAGTATAAAGGGGGAAGCAGGTTCTTTCTTTCCTAATACGGAGCAGCAGCACGCAGTGCTATGTAGCCTGTGAAAGTATATTTCATGTAACGGATTTTTGTCATTCATAGTGTAGATACTTTAATAATAGGAGGTCCTCCTTAACTCCAGTTAATCACATTGAAGTAAACTCATATAAACGTTTTGCCTACTTTTTTTTTTTAATATATATTTTATTTATTTATTTATTTTTGACAGAGAGACAGAGAGACAGAGAGACAGAGAGATACAGAGACAGAGACAGAGACAGGCAGAGAACTGAACTGGGGGAGCTCCCAGTTCAGCATATGGTTCCACACGGGCCAGGGCCAGGATTCGATCCTCGGTCTCCAGCGCTGCAAAGTGAGCGCTTAACCCACTGAGCCATCCTGGCTTCCCCTCGCCTGTTTTTAAAGACCTTAATAAAGGTTGATTATTGCCAGTCCTTGTTTATAAAATAACAGAAATACTACCTTCTATTTATAAGATTTGTTATATTTATAAGAAAACATTTTATGTGATCTAGTGACTCATCAGTTTCTTAATTCATAATCTGATCCCAGAAATTCTAGTGATCTAAAAATAGCATAGAATAAATTTGTTAAATATGAATTTACTTTGTTCTACCAGTAGATAGATAAATAAAGATATTATCTACATTTGAAGATGGGAAAATACTGACATTCTGAAAGACAAAACTATATTGCCCAAAGTCTCACAACAGTAATTGCAGAATTTGGACTTGAATGTAGGCTACTGACTTGGAGCCAGAAAATTATTTGTATTAAACCATTATTTCCTTTGAAGTGATAATGGAAATCTTAACCATAATATATAGATACCCTATTGCAACAAAGCTAAAATGGTCTGCTTAAAATTTTTTTTCTCATTAATAGAGGTCCTAAATAAATAGGTTGACCAAACATGCCTTTTAAACAGGACAGAAAACAATGGTACTGTCCTGTTTAAAATGCTATGTCTGGTCAACCTATAAATATTAGTAAAAAGAGCACTCTACCTTCCTGGTAGTTGCTTTGTTTTTGGTAACGTCAGTGCTTTAATGGATTGTATTGAAAATCCATATTACAGTTAGTGTACAGAGAAGGCAAATTATCATAAAATTCTAACTGTCTAACTCCTCCCATTCAATTCATCTTAATTAGGAGTGTTAAAATTTTCACTGCCTGGGAGACACCTGCTTAGCTTGCTCTGGATGGGGTCAAGGAAGCTTCACTCAACTGTAATTCTGCCTCTACCACTAACCAGCTCTTTACCTTGAACAGGACTCAACTATGAAATGAAGAGTGTGTGCTCTTTGTAGTCCTCTTTAATTAACCTTATGTAACCCAGTGGTGATCAATAGGCTGTTGAAATAATTTCAGGTGAGGGGGTCAGGGCATGATTCTGGAGCCATTCTGCCTGCGTTCAATTTCTGGCTCTACCACTTGATCATTGGGTGACTTTTGGAAGGTTAGAATAGAGACAGTGTTAGTGCTCAACTCATTGAGTTGTTACGAGAATTAAGTATAAAGCCTTTGTACATTTCTTGGACATATTAATAGTAAGCTCCCTGTATTTATTGTTCTAACAGAACCATTGAAACTTTTAGGTTCTAATTTTGCTATAATTTAAATGGTTTTACTGTAGTTTAATTTATCGCCTATTCCCAGAGAATCTAGCATCATGTAAATAAAAAAAATAGCACACAATATTAATAAATTAGTAAAGTATGATTTTACATTGTTCAACCTGTAGGTGCCTTTATTAGAGCCAAGAAAATATCTTCTACACAACAGATACTTTAAATAATGAAATGGTCTCTGACTTGTTTTTGATATTTGAAATTCAGTGGGTAAGCTAGAGCTATTTAAAAATGTACTTTTTCCTCTGTGAATAACTCAAGCGAAGAGTTAATTTTCCATAATGGTGAATGGTTTTGGCATGACTTATATTGACCCTTTTTTTTATTTTTGAATCAGGTACAAGAGGAATTTGAAGGCTGTTTATTTTGTTCATCCAACATTTCGTGCAAAGGTACCATATATTTTTTTTAGCTGAATCTTGAATTTAAGTGCATACTGCATGCCAGCATATTAAGATATATTTCAACATCTTAGTTCTTGCTATCACCATTATGACTGCTAATTTCTTTGTTAGCTCTTCCTTTTTAAGTACTCTCAAGTTGTGGTCCTAATGTTTTGGTCTCATGTAACTCCAATATCTTTGCACACAAACCTCATCAGCTGTTGGCCTCACATTTCTTGCCTCTTCACGCTCTTTGTAATCGCCTTTGCTCGTGTTGTTGGGACAGAATACACTTTCCGTCTGCTCATGACTAACTACTGTTTGTCCTCCAATCTCAGCTCAACTATTACTTTCTACAGAAAACCTTCCCTGAGCAGTCCTGCAACTCATAGGTGCTCCTGCATTGTACCCCCTTAAGATTTTATAGTCTTCTGTCATCTTTATGTTTCCAATTCAAATTAGCTGTTCAATTTTCTATTATACTTTATATGTCAGCCTGCAAGATCCATGAGAGCTAGAATATAGCTACCTTGCTCACAGTTGCATCCCTAATATCTAATCCTGCATCTTGACTTCATCAACATATCTAGTCCTTTGGCCCTTTTACTTTTTTCTGAAAATGTCATCTCCTTTTTGTCTTTACTTTCTTCCTTGTCTAACCTAAAATTCACATGCTATCGCTTCAGCCACTCTTGTCAGTGCCTAACATAATCGGTGACCTCTAACCCTTTCATCACACTTCCCCTCAAAGCCTGATCTTGAGACATTCCATCCTTCTACTTTCTTCGCTGCTCTTTCTGGGCTGCTGAGGCTGAGAAATCACAGAGCTTTGTGAATTTGGGCTTCTCAAATGACTCACGGGCTTAACCACTAGAGGTCCTTTGATATTTCACTTGGCAGTGACCCCACATGGCTCTGCTATCCTCAAGCCCTGTCCTACCAGCTGCTCCTCCCTCCCAACAAGTGACCTTGCTTTGTTCTTAACCAGAACACAGAGAACGTTTATAAGGAGCTAGCTCCCTGCCTTCTCCTTCCCACCCAGGTTTATCTGCCATCTATTCCGATCCCCTTTTTCTCTAGCACAAGAACATTTTTATTTTTAATGAAGGTCAGTCCCCCTACCTGTGCTCTGGACCCCGTAATAATAATCATAGCTCATGTTTTCTGAGTACCCACTGTGTGCCTGTTCTTCCCATGCATTAACTTGTTGAAATTTTATATCCATGAAGTAGATGGTAGTTTTCCCACCTTACAGGTGAGGAAATTGATGCTGAGACAGAGTAAATAGCTTTTCCAAGGTTAGCAACTACTAAGTAGCAAGGACCGGATTTGAATCTAGGACTTAATTCCAGAGCCTACACTAGTAACTACATAATGTACTTCTGTTTCCTCAGGCACCTCTCTTCAGCAGTTACCCTCTTTCCTCTCCCATGTTTCTGGATTTTACTCATCAACTTTTAAACTTGCTAAAACCTCCACTTACCTCTCTTCCCATTTGCATTTGTCTAAGCAAAAATACACTTATAACCTGTGCATTTCATCAAATGTAAGTTTCATAGCAAAGAAACTAAACAAATATGATGCCATATTTAGGGAAAGTTTACTGATGTCTGCAGTTTACTTTCAAATGTAGCAAAAAGTGGGGTGGATTAACAGATGGATAGAGGGATGGATAGACACATGATAAAATGTGAAGACAATGTTAATGATTGAGTGCTGGCTATACCACTATTCACTGAAAAATTCTTTCAACTTTAATGAACACTTTCATAATTTTTTTAATGGAAAAAGTTATTTGTGTTACTTGTCACCACTTCCAACTTACCATAAAGGTGTTATTCTGTGCCAGACTTATGAAAATATGTAGCCATAGTTTGCTAAAATCTAAATTTAACCCTTCCTCCCTCAACACTACAAAGTCAGTAACTGTCCTTCATGTGACATCAGTTAATAGACATTACCAGAAATTTCAGTTTTAAGATCACTAGCCTTGATTGTCACACCATTGGAATCGCTTCGGGTCAGAGTCAGTGAGAAGGGCAGGTCGAGCAGGTGTACAAAGTGACAGCCATCACGTCACCTCTCCATAGTATTTTGGGATAGGGACAATGAGGGATTGAGAGAATGAAACCCATGTGAAAGGAAAGCCACCATTATCTTCTACTGAGTCAAAAACTCTAAACAGGGTGTTTGTAATTATAAAATAATGAGATGAAATCAAGGGATAATAAAACAATCGAATCATACTGTCCTGGTTTTCATACTCCTCAGAGCTTTTCCAGGCCACTCCACCCAAAGTGCTAATTGACTGCTCATATAAATCACTGCTCTTCTTCTTTGAAATTTACTAATAGGATGCAAACTAATAGAATTTAAACCCACTGTTCTCTCTGGCTCTGGTGGATTACTTGAGTACACACGTGTGTGAACCATCTTTTCCCAGTTTATATTGTTTTATTATCCTGTGTTCTTGGCTTTGATTTTGTGAATAATTGGGTGGAAGAATCTCTAGCATTCACAAAATATCACAGCAGTTCTTTTCAAATTTTTAATTTTCTTCAGTGTCTTAAAATAATAGATCCTAATTAATGCAATTTACCTAAATACATGTATATTTGTAGTTTACAAGTGATTGAAAATTAAAAGGCAGGCCATGTAAAACTAAAATGAAAAATAGGGAACACAATGCTCTTAGATCACCCTAAACAGAAAACTTTTAACTGGGTTTCCATGTCTGTCTACTTTGAGTAGTTTTCAAATTACTCATACCTGAAGGATGTGAAGGAGACAATAGGAGAAAATGCAACAGAGAAATGTGTTTGTCTTTCAAAGATTGTGTGACTAAGATCACTGCCTGTTCTTCTCTGACCCCATCTCTGATTCACCACCACCACCACCACCCCACCATGTTGTCTGTATGGCCAGCATATTCAAGAGTCACTTCAGAGAATTGTATGAGAGACCATAAAACCCACTTAAGGCTAATTTGCTCATTTTATAGAGGAAGAAACGGAGCCTCAGATTGAATTACAATTTTTATTGTAGAATGAAGGAATATAGACCATCCCTAAATAGTGAGTCCAAAAACTCTTACTCCATTTTTTTAATTCTTTCAACACATCTAATTCCCCACTTTCTTATTTTATGTTGGGCATTAATTAGACACTGTGAATATGACATTGAGTAAGACAGTCCCCACATTGGAGAGCTTACAGTCTATTTAGAGAATTAGATAATATAATACAGAATGTTAATTATGTAAGAATATGAGTAAACACAGGGCTATTGGAACACTTAAAGGAAACTCCTTTTCCAGCTTTGGGAAAGCTTCCTCATGGTGGTGAATTCTGAGCCCAGCTCTGAAGGACACTTAGCCAGGTAAAGAGTTAAAGAACAGGTATAATGTTATATGTCAAATGTAATTGGAAAATAATAAACAGAAATTGTTTAAAAATGAATTAAAGAACAAGTGTCAGAGCTAGAAGGGAAGCGTGTGAAGACAGTGGTAAGAAGCTGGTACAGAAAGTCCCTGGTAGTCTCTGCTAGCTCTGTAATCTGACAGCTATTCCCAAGTGGCACACTTCCCTGCCTGTAATAGGTGTTCACTGGCTTTTTGCATTTAGTACATTTTGCCTCAGGTAGTTTATTCTTAATGCTTAGAATCTAGCTCCTCTACTAGAATGCGTGCTCCCTTAGGATTGGTCATATCCCTATTAACCCTGTATCAATGTATCACCCACAACCATGCAAAATGCTTAATTAGCCTGCAGTAGATGACCAGATGTTAACTCCTTGCATAACTGTATCTCCTTACACATCCTCCAGGTTCTTCTCTGTTCTGACTCTACCATCTTATTTTTTAAGCTCTTTCTAAAATCTCCATGATCTCTCCATAACTCTCACTAGTTTATCAGCTCTCTCGGGGACTGGTTGTAGAGCTCCTAACTTGGAATTTTCACTAATCTAGTTTGCATAAGTTTGTACCAATTAGTTATCTAACGGCGTGTGCTTTAGAACCAGCTGATGTAAACAAACTGATTTTTGGTGTGCAATTAAGTGACTTTGATTTAAAGTAACTCACTGGGTTCCAGCAAGGCCAAGTACCTCTGCTTCCCGCCCCCTCCCCCCCCCCACACACACACACCTCCCTCCAAATAAATTTGGTGAGATGAGCAGAGAGAGGGTACAGAGAGTAATGTTACTATTTGAGTCCTTATACAAGTCATTGATAATGTAGCCAAAACAGAATAGTGACATGGGCCATGAAAATTATTCTAAAATAGGCCTTATCTTCTTTCTTTATCAGATACTTGAGAATTCATGGTTCTTTTGGTACCTTATAAAACTTTAGACTATTCTGATTGTCTGCCAAGTGCTAGGGGGATTATAGAAGTGAATATAAGTAACCAAAATACTAGGAAGTAGGAATAAGTGCTATAAATGAAATTGAAGCCTAAGGTTATATGAGTTCAGTAGAGACGACAATGTCTTTGGAACTGGAAGGAAGAAATAATGGGAATGAGTCTGGAAGTTTGGATAGCATTTTATCTTTCTTTATTCCATGCCTTTTCTCATAAGCAGGTGTGAAGAGTGAAGATTGTATGTCAGATTAGGGGTTTGGAGTATATGGAAGATTTGGAACAGCCACTGAAGAACGTGATAGGGAGGTCAAAAGACATTAACAGAGTGATTGGAATCAGTGGCAGGTGCCCAAAGTGGCATGTATTTATATATTTAGAGTGTTACTATGTCAGTGCACTGAGAGTTCATACACATGTTACCTTCTTTATGTGAATATTAAAGTTATATATTTTATATATCCATAATGTGTGTGCACATTACCATGCATCTGATTTATTCATAAGCATTACCTTCTGCTATACTCTATACTTCTTCTGTATTCCACATGTATAGGTACAAATTGTGTATGTAAATAAAATGAGGATAGCAGCAATATCATACCCACCTCATAGAACTGTTGTGTAAGATGTTGGTAAACATGACCAATTGTGATTGCCAGTTTAGATAGGTGAATATTAATTGGTAGGTTCTATTATCTAGTTTATGGCATGACAGTCTGCTATCAAGAATTCTCTTATTTTGAAGCCAACAGTTTTGCAGACCAGCTTTTATAGCAGGATTGCGTGTTGTAAAATTCATGGGCAAAGGCCCATAGAAGATTCCCTCTGATTAGTAGAAAAGAGACTACCTGATCAGTTAACTGAAAAATAAATGTCTTAAGTTTTTGCAGAATTTCATTTTCAATCTCATATGAAAAAATGAAAAGAGTTCATGAAATTTGGAGGCACCGACCATTTGCAGAGTACCCATGAGTCAGTTCTCCCAAATGTGCCATGGCTTTGACCACACGCACACTGAGAAGTGACACCACACACCCCCCGTGGAGGAGCACACAGGGGATAACGGTAGCAAATGCTCCAGGAAGCAGCCCATCCATCTACATGCCTTAGTAATTGTAACTCTAGTGTGTTTCATTTTAATGCCACTTATGATCCACTAAATGAATTCTGAATACATAATTCACTGATGAACTGAAATCTGCACTTTGAAAAACACTGCTTATTACAAGATTTTTCTGACATCAGTTTTAATTTTGAAGTAGTCTTTAGTATAAACTCTCAGCATCGAGTTTGTATTTGTAACTCTGGCTTGTTTCCTGTTAATCAGGTGTCCACATGGTTCTTCACCACCTTTTCTGTCTCAGGACTGAAGGACAAAGTCCACCACGTGGACAGTCTCCACCAGCTCTTCTCCGCCATATCACCGGAACAGATCGACTTTCCCCCTTTTGTCCTTGAATATGATGCCAGGGTAAGTGCGGGGTTGGGCCCTCCCCCGGCGTCATATCTTAACCTGTCTGCAGAGCAGTGCCTACAAGCACAACGTCCTCTCTTACAATGATCCTAATGCGGTTGGATCTTACCCTGTAAGGAAACCTTTTCCTTTGCTAGGAAGAATTAAACTGATTAGAGAAACGGAAATGAGTGTGGAGTTGGTTCATTTTGTTATCACGTTCATTTGTGCCTTGCACCATAGTAGGATCTTTATTTAGTGAAGGTATGATATGACATGGGTTGTTGGCAAGTGTCAATGGGCTTCTGCTTATCTGGGTCTTTTGTGACTTAGAATAGTGACCTAATTTGGGGAGCATTACAAAGAACCTTTGACAGTAATTACAAGTCATTTTTACCTAGATCAAAATGGTACTGAGTTCATTTCAGAAAGGGAGCTACGACTAGTCAGCATTCTTGCTGTTTCCACAAGTAGAGAAAATACTTTATTGCTCATCAGTCTCTTGTACAGTGTGAGACTAATAAAAAGCTCTGTTTCAAAGCATTGTGATAGCTTTGCCGTTGTTATTTTATCACAATTGACTATAGACATGAGAAACCTAGAAAAATATGGCAATAGAATGGAATGGAGAAATCTTAAAGATGGATAGTGAATTATTTATTTTCAGATGAACTTCAGAATGTCTTTCTCTCTTTGGCATGTTTCTTAGGCATACCTTCCATGTATAGAGGATATAAGAGTGGTTAGTATTAACAAATCTTGATGGCAAATTCTAAAACACACACACAAAAAAAGTTTTCATGGGGAAGCTGGGATGGCTCAGTGGGTTGAGTGCTCGCTTTGCAGTTCGGGGACCAAGGATCGAATCCCGGCTCCGACCCAGGCGGACCCACATGCTGAACTGGGATGTGCCCCCAGTTCAGTTCTTGCCAGGGCCTATGCGGGAGGCTCCCGACCCAGTTCCTGCCCTGCGCAGCCCCGCACCCACCTATGGAGTGAAACTATATGGAAAACTAATGCTGTCAACTATGGAGACTGCTATGAGCCCTCCCCCTTCTCTCTGTCTCAATCTCTCTGTCAAAAAACAATAAAAATAAATCTTTAAAAAAAAAAAGTTTTTATTAGTTCTTTTCAAGTATCCTAACATATAGCCAATCCTAGGATTGTTTTTAGCTAAAATTTAAAAAAAGTATTTTTGATGCCTGTTTCGATTTATCTTTGGAAAATAAAATTTCCTAAGATATCTTTTCCTGGTTATGATCTCAGGGTCAATTACTGCTTCAAATTTAAAAACCAATGCTATTTTTCTCCTTCCTATCATTCTCCATCCCTAATTATTACCTACCGTACATTAATGCTACACATTTCCTATTTATGATTTACTGAAAAACAGGTTATTGTCAGAGAAATACTTTTCTTTAAAATGAGAAATGAATCTTCAGTCTCATAAATGTAATCTAGGGTTCATCTACCATAAATTTAACTATCTTGATTTTTGTTAAGATAAAGGTAGCCAAAATTAGGTTAAAAAAATAATATTAAATAAATAAATAAATAAAAAGCAATTTCTCCTTACATTGGTTTGGTGGTTTTCTACATTTGACATTGAAGTCCTGGCACTTAATTCTCCATCTTGATCTTGAATTAAATGTCCTTAGAACTAGATTTGTTACAAGCCTTACCACTCAGGCATGTTATGGAGAAGACTCATTTCTGCCAAAACAGACTTACTAAATTCTTCAGTGATCACTCGTTTTGTTTCCTAACCCTATATTAAGATTCAGTGCACACGAAGACAACACAGTCTAACAAAAGAGAACCTGGGCATCATATTCAAACAGATGTGGATTTAAATTCAGGCCCTTCTGGTTATTGGCGAGGTGACCTTAGATGAGTTAGGAGATCTTCAAGCCTCAGTTTCCTCTGCCATAAAACAAGGTTGTTTCCTGTTATACTTCATGTCATTGAGGGGTAATGAAAGAAGGATGCTGATAACGTTTTTGGCATATAGAATATTGAATAACTAGTACTGTTGTTAAAAATGACATCGTCATGGTTACCTCTGCCTCCTGTACACCAGCTCTGACAGACTGCCATGCGCAGGCCAGGCACGTGGTCAGCATTAAACACGCTATGTTGTTGGCCATGAACCAACCCCCTTCTTTCATATTCCCAGTTCAGTTGATCTTACGACTTAGTGTTCTTGTCTTTTTCTTCTTTCCACAGGAAAATGGGCCTTACTATACATCTTATCCCCCATCACCAGATTTGTGACCTGCTGTCTTTTGAGTGCTGCTAGGTTCCAAGGATGCCAGTTCCTCCACGAAGCCCTTCCTGTTGAAGTGGTGATAGTCATTTTTGCTGTGCAGATCCAGGGAGCCTTTTGTCCCCAGCTCTCTGGTATTTTTTTATGGACTTGTGTATTTTCTGGCACATGAGCAATCTGAAAGTGGTAGGCTGTTCCGAACTGTACTTGTATCTGAAATTTGTATATTTGTATCAAATGAATATGCTCATTTTTAAAGGATTGTTAATAGAAGTTGAGGAGCAACTTGTGAGGACCTTCAATTTCCTGAAAGGACAATGGATTCTCCATTAGATAAGCCACCAGTGTTGTTCACATCATCCCTTCAACGTGATATGCTCCCCTTGTGCACCTCAGTATTTCTCAAAATAGAGCCCATGGATGCTGACTGGATGTGATTCGTTACTTGCTTCAGATCCTGGCATTGTGTTTCATACAGATATTTGGGTTGTAAGAAAAGAGAATTGCCTGGGACCAAGGATGTGGAAATGTTGCTGATCAAAGACATGAAAGTCATTAGCAAACTAGCGGTCTTTGAATTGTACCGCACCAGTTAAGACAGAGACTTAAGAACTGAAGTTCCTTGGGGCATATGATTTGTTAAGATTGTTCTGGTCTCCGCAGTGGGGGGAAACAAGAAGGTAGTCTCTCCAGCCTTTTTCCTAGGATCATGGGCGATTCGGTCTCCTCACTGCGTATCAGTCCTCAGACGTGAAGGGCACTGCCTATGGCTCCATCTGTGAGCCCCGGAGGCAGGGCTGTCTTCCCAGATTCCATTTGGCTCTTAGGGCTGCTCCCTCCAGCAGTGGCTCCTGAGTTGCCTCCATCAATATGGAAGGAGTGAGTTACAGTGAACAAAATCCCAGGCCACTTTGGTCACTCAGGCTCTGTCTGAGCCTTAGCTTGCTTGTGAATACAAACTAGCATGAGGTTGCCTACCTCACAGGTAGCACGAGGATAGCGTATAGAACGGGCTTCTGATATTTCTGGATGAAAAATACTAGGGGAGTTTGTGGGGTAGGTTATCTTCAGTTAGTTTGTAAATGATAATACACTTGAGAGAGTGCTACAAGCCACTCCTCTTGTCCTGGACACCTTTTGAGTGATTTCTTTTCTTGGGACAAGAGCTGTTAGTGCAAAATCCCAACCCCGAGGGACTCTGTCCTGCTTTGTCCAGAATGTCTTGGGACCTTCTCCTTCCCCAGTGCTGCACTTTAACAAAAGACATCTGTTAGCCATTGTAAGCATTTCTTCTTGAATGAAGGTCAAACCATTATGATTTCTATCTGGGTCTTCATAGTTATTTTGATTCCTACTACACCTACCCGCTCCCCATCTCTCTCACCCCATCATGTACATTTGCATTTTGGAGAAGTAAAGGTAGAACTTTTCTGTTCTAAAGTGCTCAGGATTGGTGCTTCCAAGGGTCCTAGGCCTCTGCACTCAAATTGATTCTTAGTAGAGGTGAAAGAAACATACCTCTCTTTCTTTGTGAGAGAAATCCCCTTAGAATTATGTTAACCCCATCCTGTGTTTTCCCATATATACAAGAAGGAGCTTTACATTTCATCGATGAGTTCATTGATCTTTCATATACAATGGGCACATTTGCTTTCTGTGGCAAATCAAAACCACTTGTTCCTCATCTATGCTTGTTTGTTAAGGACTCTGTTATGTTTTCTAGATCATCCGGTCCAGACAGCCAATCAAATGTCTGGTATTAAGTTTCCCCTCAAATAGTAATCCTTTAACCCCTTGAACCTTAAAAATCTGAAAACTTAGCTTCATCTTCTCTAGTCAGTTGTTAGATCATGTCTGAAGCCTCTTTTTCACTAGAAGCAGTTATAAAAATATGCCCTCTTTTCTTCGTTAAAGCTGGATTTGGCTACCTCACATTGGCATCTGGCCTGAATCACTTCCTCTGTAGATAATAGAGGCTGCAAGCTACATTGCCATTTGGAAGGAAGCAAATTGATATGTACAATTTCTTACAGGCAATAATTTTGAAAGGGTGCCCCTTTGCTGGGTGCTTACCAGTATATTAATGTTCAGTAACACAAGCAGGATTCTACAGATACTGAGACTCTAGTTCAATTGATGTCCTGGGGTATAAAGTCCATATCAACTGCATGTCATGATTTAATAGAGACTGAAGATAAGGGCTGCTCCTTCTTGTTGAAACTAAATTTGGTATGGGACCAAGTTCATGCTTTTATGGCCATCGAAAGGGTTGTGTAATGAAGTTGTTCCTCAGCTTACTAAACTCTAGGAGTTGAACATGGTGACCTTGATATTTAAATGATTAGGTAAAGTTCAGTATATAGCTGCCTTCGTCAGACAGTTGGATAACTTAAATAGCATACGCCCTTTTCACAGACACATGAGAGGTTGAAAGGGTGACTGGGTGGGGAGATGACCATGAGCATCTGATGTTAGTTGGAGTCCTAAATCAATTACACTTCAGTCATGCCAAATGCTAGTTGAGTTGAGGCAGCAACACTGATACAACATGAAGTTAATTCATTAATTCATGCAAGGCATACTCTGATTTTTAAAACAAATACATTTCCTGCTTCAACATACACTTGGATTCTTCTTAACTCATCTGTAGCCAAGTTTCTTGATAGCAAAAATAACCTCTTTAAAAAAGCCCAGTCTCTGTTAGACTCAAGGTTTAGAGACCAAAGTGGTTCATATTTTAAAGATTTCCTTTTCTTTAGTGTAAATAGTATGTCATTTTCTGGTGCTCTACTACATTTATTTTTTTAAAGAATCTACAGTAGTTTGAGAGTAATCAACAGGATTTTCAGAGTATTTTTGGTAGGAAAAATGGAGGTACATTTTTTGTAATCATATCTCTGAAGTCTAAAAGGATTAAAATATCTCCTATTTCTAAAGGTGAATGAATATAGTCACTCTAGTAGAAAAAATAAAAACGGTTAGCCTATTTCTACCTGTTTTCTATTTGTTTACATATTATTTAATGAGTTTAAACTACGTAATGTTTTTTCTTTGCAATAGTTAATAGGAAAGTGATTAAATGTGCTTGCAGTAAAAACTAAAAACCACTTTTTGTATTTCCCTTGATACATTGTCTGTGCATGTTTATATATAGTTTAAATTGCTTAATATATGAACAGAAATTATTAGAATTTGAAGTACTAGAAAGAGAAGAATCGGCTGGAACCATGGATTGATTGTATTTAGGACCAGAAAGACTATAATTAGCATGTACAACCTCTAAACTGGAAGTGCCTGATGAGTTTCAGATTATGGTTCTCTTAAATTGTGGTCATCGTAATTACCAGGCATTAGAGTGTTTTAGCTGTACTGACATTACTATATCTCATGGTGTATGACTGACTCTTGGTTTGTGATTTCCTGAGAACATGAAGGATAAAGGAAGGTTCTACATGTAATCTAGGTCATATAAAAACCCAGAGATTATAAAGTTTCCCTACTGGGCCTAAGCATGCATGCGCGTGCACATACACATACACACACTAATTGCTTCTCTGAATGTGATTTCTATGGCCCATATGTAGAGAAAATATAGCATAGTTCTACCTTTGATTCTACCAAAATAGCCCTTTAATAGATGGTATTAAGGTCATTTTAGGTGTTAATGGCTCTCTTGGAAATTAGTTGTTAACCTTGTTCTCTGGGATTACAAGAACAGTATCTTTGAACCTTTTTAACTACAGTGTACCTTCACTGTAGAGGGCCACCGATTTCCAGAACGCACTAATGAAATCGTAAGTACTGAACGTGTTCTCCTATTTTTGCTTAAAATTAAACGTAATACATTTTATGCATACAGGTCCTCCTTTTATTTTTTGTAATGTGTTTCATTATTGTAAGCATATCATAATCTGAACCAGGACTTTGTCAGACCAGATCATGTGAACCAAAATATTTAAATAAGAGCTTACATAAGTGATTTTAATTGTTACTGGGCAAAGGAAACTGAAAAATATTTTGATTGACATGATCTTAAGATTTGTTTATTCAAAATTCGGAAAGCTTTTATGAATATTTTACATTTAAAAATATTTGAGGAGGAGAAGCCGGGAGGGCTCAGCGGGTTCAACGCTCACTTTGCAGCCCCGGAGACCGAGGATCGAATCCCTGCTCTGGCCCATGCGGACCCACATGCTGAACTGGGGTGTGCCCCCAGTTCAGTTCTTGCTGGGGCCTATGTGGGAGGCTCCCGGCCCAGTTCCTGCCCTGCGCAGCCCCGCGCCCACCTGTGGAATGAAACTCCATGGAAAACTATGGAGACTGCTCTGGGCCCTCCCCCTTCTCTCTGTCTCTCTTTCTCTGTCAAAAAATAAATAAATTAAAAAATAAAAATAAATCTTTAAAATATTTGTCTATAAAGTATCCAGCCATGTAATCTGAAAAATAGAGGTATTTATGGCTGGATTTTTATTCTGGAGAGGCCTCATAATGTTAGTCTTTCTGAATTTAAAGATTCCCTTTTAAAGAGCCTCCCAGTCAATGCAGTGACAGCCTATGAATAGCCATTAGTAAAATGGTCATGCTTATATTGAATCCCAGGGGAGCACAGTTTTTTTGGCCATTTCTGCCTGTCCATTCCTCTAATCACTGAAGTTAACCTACAGAGTAGAACAGAATGCAGTGAATTTCACTGTCAAGCTCTATAAAGATCTAGACTGGTGCTTCTCAAGCTTTAACATATCAGATGGGAACGTGTTAAATGCAGATTCTGGTACAGTAGGTTTGGGGTGGAGCCTGGGATTCTCAGTTTCTAACAAGCTCTTCAATAAAACCAATACTCCAGGTCCCAAGATCACACTTAAGAATACAAGGGCCTAGACTATATTTAAATTTCTTGTTTTCCATTTCTGCGAAAGGAGACAGATCTATTGTAATTTCTTCTGTGGGCTGGGCACTCACACATTCCTTATCTCATTTAATCCTCCTAAAGATCCTGTGCAGTAAGTAGAGATGGAGAGATCAAGGTTGAATGACCTGCAGAAGCCCACACACCGTGTTTCTCAATATTGCACATCCCCTTTGAATACGGAAAAATTCTCTTAGCTCCTCAGCTTTTATTTATTTATTGTAATGCTAAGTATGTACAAACAGAAAGCTATGTATAAATGCCTATGCTTATATTAATAGCTCTTGCACAAGTATAAAACCCAAAGTTTACGGATCAGACAAGCAAAACTATCAAACTAATAAAAATTAAAATAACTAATTAAATATGATGGATGATGATATGTTGCCAAACAGAACTGTCACAATGCGATTATGGTAATGAGTGTGATAGTACAAGTTCTTTGGAGTTCGGCGTGCACATATACTGTGTGCTACGATGCTGACTCAATTCTCCCACCACTTTGTCCTGTTCAGACTGTTACTTTCATTTGTTTAGCACACCGTGATGCTATTTGGCCTTAGCTTCAATGCATCATTTCCCTGTTAAGCCAGCCTCTGTTCTCCATAAGCCTTTCACAGCTAAAGCAGAATGCGAGTCAATACAAATGCAGACCTGGGCACTGAAATGTTCTCTTACTGCTTGGTTTATAGGCAGCCAGATAATTTAGAGCATGAATATTAATTATTTTTCTTTTTTTTTTCTTTTTTTTTTTTATCTTTTCACATTTATAGAGAGAAATTATCTTTTTGTCTTCAGTGCATAGTTATTTCTATTTTACTTTTTGACAGATAGAGAGAGAGACAGAGACAGAGACAGTTAGAGAACCGAACTGTGGGAACTCCCCAGTTCAGCACGTGGGTCCTGCCTGGGCCGGAGCCGGGATTCGATCCTCG
>PVKE010029176.1:0-20439 GCA_004027555.1 Craseonycteris thonglongyai | reverse complement strand
TTTTATCTATTTCTTGAAAGAATGACTGTGGGATTTTGATGGGAATGGCATTGAATCTGTATATTGCTTTGGGGAGTATGGCCATTTTAACTATGTTAATTCTTCCAATCCATGAACATGGAATGTCTTTCCATTTCTTTGTGTCCTCTTTAATTTCTTTTAAGAGTGTCTTATAGTTTTCAGTGTATAAGTCCTTTACATTCTTTGTTAGATTTATTCCTAGGTATTTCATTTTTTTGTTTGCAATGGCAAAGGGAATGGATCGTCTCCTCTCTCTTTCTGAAGTTCTATTGTTGGCATACAAAAATGCAATTAATTTTGAGACATTGATTTTGTAGCCTGCGATTTTACTGTATTTGTCTATTATTTGTAATAGATTTCTAACAGAGTCTTTAGAGTTTTCTATATACAGGATCATGTCATCTGCAAAGAGTGACAGTTTAACTTCTTCTCTCCCGATTCTAATACCTTTTATTGCTTTCTCTTGTCTGATTGCTCTGGCTAGAACTTCCAGAACTATGTTGAACAGCAGTGGTGACAGGGGGCATCCCTGTCTTGTTCCTGATTTTAGGAAAACAGGATTCAGCTTTTCCCCATTCAGTATAATATTTGCTGAGGGTTTGTCATATATGGTCTTTCTTATGTTAAGGTACTTTTCTTCATTTCCCATTTTGTTCAGTGTTTTTATCATAAATGGGTGTTGTATCTTGTCAAATGCTTTTTCTGCATCAATTGACATAATCATGTGGTTTTTATCCTTTGTTTGGTTTATGTGCTGGATTACATTGATTGATTTGCATATGTTGAACCATCCTTGTACCCCTGGGATGAATCCCACTTGGTCATGGTGAATAATCTTTTTAATGCATTGTTATATTCTGTTAGCCAAAATTTTATTTAAGATTTTTGCATCAGTGTTTTTCAGTGAGATTGGCCTATAGTTTTCCTTTTTGGTATTGTCTTTCCCAGGTTTTGGTATTAGGGTGATATCAGCTTCATAGAAAGAGTTGGGTAGTACTGCCTCCTATTGAATTTTCTGGAGTAGTTTGAGGAGGATGGGCGTTAGTTCTTCTTTGAATGATTGGTAGAAATTATTGATAAAGCCATCTGGTCCAGGCCTTTTGCCTTTGGGCAATTTTTAGATAATTGTTTCAAGCTCTGTATTGTGGATTGGTCTGCTGAGGTTATCCAAATCTTCTTGGTTCAGTTTAGGTAAGTTATATGTTTCTAGAAATTTTTCCATTTCCTCTAGATTGTCAAATTTATTGGCATAGAATCTTTCCTAATAATATCTTATGATTGTTTGTGTTTCTGCAGCATCAGTTGTGATCTCTCCCCTATCATTCCATATTCTGGAAATATGAGCTTTTTCTCTTTGTCCTTTGGTGAGCCTAGCCAGTGGTTTGTCGATTTTATTGATTTTTTTCAAAGAACCAGCTCTTTGTGGCGTTAATATTATCTATTGTTTTTTCTATTCTGAATTTCATTAAGTTCTGCTTTAATTTTTATTAATTCTTTTCTTCTGCTGGCTTTGGGGGACTTCTGTTCTTCTTTTTCTAGCCCTATAAGATGAGATGTGAGGGTATTTACTCATAGTTATTCTTGTTTCTTGAGATAGGCCTGTAATGATATAAGTTTCCCTTTTAATACTGCTTTTGCTGTGTCTCAGAAATTTTGGTAAGTCGTGTTTTCATTGTCATTCATTTCTACAATTTTTTTAATCTCTTGTTTTATTTCCTCTTTGACCCAGTCATTTTTTAATAGCATGTTGTTCAATTTCCACATATATGTGGTTCTCTCTGCACTTGATCTTTTGCAATTGATCTCTAGTTTCAATGCTTTGTGGTCTGAGAAGGCACTTGGTATGATTTGGATGCCCTTAAATTTGGTGAGGTTGGATTTAAGTCCCAGGATATGGTCTATCCTTGAAAATGTTCCGTTTGCACTAGAGTAAAATGTATAGCCCTTTGTTGTAGGATGGAATGACCTGTAAATATCAATTATGTCCATTTCCTGCAATGTATTATTTAAAGCTGCAATATCTTTATTTAGTTTCTGCTTGGATGATCTGTCCAATGTTGTCAGGGAGGTGTTTAGATGCCCTACTATAACTGTATTTTTGTCAAATTCTCCTTTTAGATCTGTTAGTAGTTGCTTTATAAATTTTGGTGCTTCCTGATTTGGAGCATATATATTGATGAGTGTGATGTTTTCTTGTTGTATTTTCCCTTTTCTCAAGATGTAATGTCCATCTTTATGTCTTATTATTTTTTTTATCCTGATGTCTTTTTCATCAGAAATCAGTATGGCCACTCCAGCTTTTCTCTGACTGCCATTTGCCTGGAGTATTGTTTTCCATCCTTTTACCCTGAGTCTGTGTTTGTCCCTGTGGCTGAGGTGTGTCTCTTGTACGCAGCATATGGTTGGATTTTGTTTTTTAATCCAGTCTGCTACTCTGTGCCTCTTTATTGGTGAATTCAGTTCATTTACCTTCGTGGTGATGATTGATATATGAGTATATCCTGTATCTATTTTTTCTCTTCTTTTTATTTTTTGTTGTCCCAACTTTTCTCTATTTATTTTGATTTTTGGATTCAGGTTGAATAGCCTCCTTCAGTATTTCTTGGAGTGCCGGTTTTGAGTTGGAGAATTCCCTCAGCTTCTGTATATCTGTAAAGGCCTTAATTTCTCCTTCATGTCTAAAGGTTAATTTTGCTGGATAGTTAATTCTTGGCTGGAAATTTCTCTGTTAATATTTTGAAGATTGGGCTGCACTCCCTCCTGGCTTGAAGAGTTTCTGCTGATAAGTGTGGTGACAGCCTGATAGGTTTTTCTTTGAAAGTTATATTTTGTTTTTCCCTGGCAGCCTTGAGGATTCTTTCTTTTTGTTTGGTTTTTGTCATCTTCAGAACAATGTGCCCTGGAGAAGATCTGCTGGGGTCTAGGTAGTTGGGGCTCCTGCTTTCCTCTTCAATTTGTGGCTGTAATTCTTTCCATAGGTTAGGAAAATTGTCATCCACTATTTGCTTTTGTAAACTCTGAGAAGATTTCATCTCGCTTCCTTCTGGTACCCCTATTAGTCTAATATTGTTCTTTCTGATGGAGTCAGAGAGTTATTGCAGGGCTCTTTCATTTCTCTTGATTCTCATTTCCCTTTCTTCCCTCTTTGACATTTCCATGTTTATATCTTTGATTTCACTCATTCTTTCTTCTAGCTGGTCAGCCCTGTTTCCCATGCTGGTCAGTTCTTTTTTCAGCTCTCCCATGATGCCTTTCATTTCAAGGAGTTCCTTTTGGTTCTGCTCTAACTTCTCAATCATATTGGTAAAGTGCTCATTTTGCTCAGAAAATTTCTTGTTGAGGTCATTTAGCTGTGTCTGGGTACTTTGCCAGCATTGAGTGAGCTCTCTGAGTGTCTTGATTAATGAAGACCTGAATTCTATTTCACTTAGATTTGATTCCAAGTGTGCAAGCTCTTTTTCTAAAGAATGCTTCTGATCTTCTGGAGGGGCTTTGGATTCTGAGGTGTGCATTGTGTGTGATGTAGTTCTTTTTGCCTTGTGCATGAGTATGATTTCCCTCTGGAGGGTTGCCTATCAGGTGGGCTTCTCAGTTGTGGGAGGAGATTTTGGGAGAGGGTTGGTTGAAGCAGTCAGTTCTGTGCCCTGGGGGGTGCTATTTGGGTTGTTGTCTTAACTGTTAGAAGGCAGGGTAGTGAAGGTGTGGTTCTGGGGGTGGGGGCATGTGAGTAGGAGTTAGGTCAGGCCTGAGACACAATAACACTGTCGGAAGGGAGGCTGGTGGTTCAGTGAGCTCCGGGCTTTTTCCTCTCTAATGGAGTCTGCGAGCAGGGGGCACCTCAGCAGTGGTACAGGCAGGCGGGGAGAGCAGCTCTGGTCTCCCCTCTAATTGAGTCTGTGAGTGGGCTAGGCTTGGCAGAGGGGCATAGCTGGGCTGCAGCTTGGCCGAAGCTTGGTGGGCAGCTCTGCAGGGCCTCAGAGACCACTGAATTCACTCTAAGCATGTCTAATGCAGCCTCTGCCCTCACAGGAGCCCTGTCTTCAAAATGTGCTCCCTCACAGTCAACTCTAGGAGCTCAGCTGTGTCTCCTCTGTGAATCAGGGGTGCCAAGCTGCTGTGGGCTGGTGCCCTGCTCTTTCCCCACCTGTCCGGGAAGTGCAGCCGCCCTGCTCCACAGTCCCTGTTTCACCTCAGGCTCCGTGATCTGATTAGGGCACTGTGTGCCACCCCTTGAGTTCGGATGTTAAATTGTCCACATTTCTGTGGGGCTTCCACGCTCCTTAGGTCTCAGCTTCCAGCTCGCCCTTGATCTAGCTCCACTTTGACTGTGGCCCTTCATTCCCCCTTTGTTTTTGCCAGCCCTGGGTCGCGCTCCGCATCCCTATCCCTGAACTACTCCTTTCCCTTCCCTCTCTTGGTCTCCATTTTTTCCTCTAACCTTTAGGTGTTGTTCTGTGTTGTGTGGTTCTCTCAGTTGAGGTTGCTTCTCAGGGTTTCCCCTGTGGATTCCCCTTTGGGCATAAATCCCTTCCCAGGAAGTTACCGGGCTTTTCCTTCTATGCAGCCATCTTTTCCCAATTCCCTACCATTTTAAAATATCTCATTATTTTACTCTGAAGCAGGGGCTGTTTTATGATAGTGAGGTTGGGCACTGAGTGTAACACTGGTGTTAATGAGAATGAGAATAGTTTCCTTCCCATTTGGGGAGAAGTTTCTCCAAGCTGATTAAGAGGAAGAATTGTAAAAGGCCCCTGGAGTCACTCAGAGCCCCATCATTGGAAATTAGGAGGACCTGAAACAGGCTGATAGAAGGCTAAGAGGGTTTGAAATGCTTAAGCATACAGCAGTCCTTCCAGGGTCCTTGTCTCTTGCAGCAATGGCAGAGACTTAGTGTCCTTTGGTTTTGTATAGGGCCTCTCATTTTCCAAGGCTGAGAAGTAAAAGCCTTGAGAATCTTCCTTCTACGTGGTGTTAGAAATGAAGACCCCCAGTGTCAAAGACACTCAGAAGACAAGGGTATCTTGACAAGGCACTTTGCTTCTGCAGAAAGGCATGTTGTGTCTCTAAAGTACATCTCTAAATGGAGGTAGCAAGCACACTGCGTGGACAGTCTGGTGGCCTTTTATCCTAACACAGGGGAAAGACACTGGGCCTTACCCCATTGGTTGAAGCTCAGTTTCACAACCTTAGTTGAGATTGGCTAGAAACGGTGCAGGATGATTGGCTAGAAACTATGCAAAGCAATTGTTGAATGTGAGTCAGGAATAAGAAAGTATGAGAAGCTCCTGAGTTAATTCTGTAACTATGAGTACAGAATAGAGATAGACTATAAAATGGAGTCATCTTTATTTGACAGGAAAGATTCATTTTTCTCTTAGTTCCCTCCTCTTGTTTATACAGTTCTATTCTTGTCTTCAAATTTGGCTAGTAATCTTTGGCTTTGCTGTTCATGATCATCTAGTAAAAGGAGACTGACCAAATATGGGAGAGGGGTTTGTTTTGTAAGGGCAGTTTAAATGAACCTTTAGACTAGGCTTCTTACACAAGGGATAATGCAGCAACCCATTAACGTTAAGACTCCAAAACTAAGACTCACTCCTTTCCATTTCCCGACCCATTGTTCCATGAGGTCTGTAAAAAGGTCATCAAAGCCTGAATTCTCAGCCAATTCATTATCTAAAGTTAGTCCCTGCAATGCTCTAGTTATGATCCCATCAGGAGTGGTGTTGTTGGGACTAAAGGTAAAACTTTGGGCTCCAATTGTTATATATATTCCTCCCTTTTCAGCCAGAACCATATCTAGTGCTAACCTGATTTCCCAGGTCATTTGACTAGTCAGCCCTAACTGTTTTTTTATTCCCTTAATAGCATCTCTAGTGTAATTTACAAACTTTTGCTGGTTACAGTAGATATAAAGGGTGTCCCAAAATTCACACAAGATTTGAATTTTGCATCATTCGTGCTGTAAAGTGTGCCAACAACAACAAAAAATAAGACAGCGTGACAGCTGACAGTTCAGGGTTATTAAAAATGAAGCGCTACACAAAAGAACAATGTGTTTTCATTGTTGAGCAATAAAAATTTACAATTTTTAATTATAAACCTGTGTTTTCTATCAAAATTACTTCTTGCGTGAATTTTGGGACACTCTTTAGTTGCTCCGGTCAACATTTTAATTTATTGTTACTCACCAGAATGTGGACTCAAACCCTGAAGCTATTTGGTTTCTTGCTTTAAATTAATTAGGTACTCCTATGGGAACCCCTATTTCATCTATATAGATTTGTGATCATTGTGGATCAAATGAACCTTGTGGTTGGTCCAAATTTAAATTCCTTTTCTTTTTGGATAACTCATTTGTCTCAGGAACATGTTACACCAGAGTGAAAGGGATGACCAGTTGCACCAAAGTACAAGTGCCCTTGCATTTTTCTGGGAGACTTCCAAGCAAAGGACCTCCACAATACCATGAAACATCTGCTCAGGTGATTGTCATGGCTGTTTGGTTGCTGGGCTCCTCAAAGAACTGGCTTTCCCTGCATTCACATTCCTGATGAACACCAAATCCTCCCCTTGCCTGCTTAGGCATGAGGTAAATTAGTGTCTGAGAGTGGTGGTTTGACAGTCCTTGGGGGCTGACCTATAGACCATTAGTTTCTGGAAACAGTAGTGACAGAGTACTACAAGACTCATTGCCCCAAGCCTGGCAGTCCTGATAGAGGGCTATCATGCAATTCATGTCCTCAGGATCAGAGGACCATCCCAACGGGAGTGGGACCACTTGGGCTTCCAGGCATCCTACCACACAAGCATAACAGTCACTTTTATTTAATGTGGAAGCAGAATATTTTATCCACTCCAGCCAGGCATTTGTATTCCCGTATCCTGTCTCCATCTCAATTGTTTGTCTCAGTTCTTTGATTTCAATTATTGTACCTTGAGTGGAGTTGTTGAAAGAACATAAGAAAGGGTTTTCTAATGTTTTATGAGGTGAGTTAAGGGCAGGAGAGGTGGTGGGGTCAGGAGTGGACACGTCAGAGTGCTGGGTTTGGGAGGAGTGACTATTTTAAATTCTAATAATCCTAAAGGATTCCTTCCAGACACATCAGCCCCTGAGTATTGTGGGCTTTAAGTGCATAGACTATGGGCTGTCTACTGTCAGAGTGAATGGGTTACATTGTATTGAATGGCAGTGAGAAGGGGCTGATTTCTTAGATCAACCCCTCTATTACTGACTTTAAATATATTATTTATTTATTTATTTTTGACAGGGAGAGAGAGAGATACAGAGACAGAGACAGAGACAGAGAGAGAACTGAACTGGGGGAGCTCCCAGTTCAGCATATGGTTCCGCACGGGCCGGGGCCGGGATTCGATTCCCGGTCCCCGGCGCTGCAAAGTGAGCGCCTAACCCACTGAGCCATCCCGGCTTCCCCTATTACTGACTTTAATCCCAGTCTTCCCTCTAAGAGGATTGGGTGTTGTGTCTTCCTCACAACCTCTCTAGGATCCTTAGTTGAATAGTATGGCTGGAACTCATAGGCTTCCTCAGTTTCCCTCGGCAGCCCAGACCATGGACTGGGTTTGTTTTTTGGCCAAGGGGATGAGAAGGTTCATGGACATCTGAGCATTTCTTTGGCCACTCTTAAACCCATGCCCAACTTAGCCCTGAGCAGACTGTTTCCAGCCTTGAGGGCCAGGAGAAATTATACCTTTACATTCCTCCCCTGATGTGCTACTGGTGTCTCCTCTAGTATGTTGCTGAGAAACTTTCTCCTTTGACCTCCTAAACTAGAAACCTCTCATGTGAGCAAATGAATCCATTGGAGTGATAGCAGAGAGATGACTGGGAGGCCCCTGAGTCTACCAAAAAAGTTATAATCTCTCATTTTGATCCCACTTCCAAGTTTATCAAAGGCTCTGGTGGGACCCATTGGTGTAAAAGAGCCCCTGCCTCTCCTAACCTTCATCAAATGCCATCAGAGGAATGACTTTCTTCTCTTTCTTTTATTCTTGATATTCTCTCTGAAAATGTCCCAGCTTCCCAATTTTTTTTTTTTAAGATTTATTTTTATTTTTTCACACAGTCAGAGATAGAAAGAGAGAGACTGAGAGTAGGAGGAGGGCCCAGAGCAGTCTTCATAGTTGTACATCATCAGTTTTTGACATGGTTTTATTCCACACAGGTGGGCAGGGGCCGTGTAGGGCAGGAACTGGGCTGGGGGCCTTCCACATGGGAGGTATGGTCCCTTGAGCCAGGGTCCAAACTGGGGGCCAAGAACCAAACTGGGGGCCTCCTGTATGGGAAGCACACCTCATTTCAGCATATGGGTCCATGGGTCGGGGCCAGGATTTGATCCTCAGGTCCCTGGAGCTTCAAAGTGAGCACTTAACCCACTTAGCCATCCCATCTTCCTCAACTTCCCACATTTGAAATATTTATTTTCTCCTTTCTCTCTTATTTTCTGATGCCCTGGTCCTCCTTATCCCCCCAGTGGGAGTTGGGGGAACTAGGGGCCCAAGGATGGGGGGAATCTCTCTCATCTGGGTCCCATCTCCAAAAGTGGACAACATGATTTTTGCTTTCTGCTTCTGTTTCTCTTCATCCCTCTTGACATACACTTTTTTGTATCTCTCTTAGTAACTCTTCTATTGGCCTATCCTTCCAATTTTCTACCTTTTGCCATTTCTTAGTGATGTCTGGCCAACTATTAGTGACAAAGTGAAGTTTTAGGATTCCCTGGCCGAGAGGATCCTCCAAGTCTACTCTGCATATTTTCTCATTTGATTCTTGAGTCTATTTAAGAATTCAGCTGGTTTCTCATTTTCCCCTGTCGAACATCAAAAGTTTTGAAATTGGAGAACCAATTCACACGTTCCTTTAATAATCATGTCCCTGAGATCCCTCATGTGCTCCCAATGGGCCTGGTTATTATTGTTCCATTGGGGATCTTGGTTGAATAATTTGATATCCACCGCCAGAACCCCTTGTCCAGGTAGGTATTCCTATTCCCATATAGCCATTGTGGCCCTTCTAATAACACCTTTTTTCCCCCAGAGGAGAGGATTCCCGTAGTGAACATCAATTCTGCCCAAGTCTAGAGTTGCGGTCCTAGGAATTGATCTATCTATTCTGCCACCCTGAATGGGTCCACAAGGAGGGGATGCAATTTCTTCTTTAGGTTCCTGACTTCTGAACTGGTGAGGGGGGCATTCACAAAACCAATTTTCTCTTCCCCGATGGGAACCTCCCTTAAGTGAAAAAGGACTTGAGGTTTGCTCACAGAGTGGGGAGGGGTGAAGGGAAGGGAGGTTATAAATATATTTTTGGCATTGTTCTAATTCCTTTTGAAGGTGTGAGAGGGAGAGGAGCCTGGCTCTAGTCAGGCTGGGGGATGGCAGGGTTGTAAGGAGAGGGCATGGAGGAAAGAGGGTCCCACATGTGAGGTGGTTTCTCTTTATCTTTCTCTTGATCAGTTGATTTGAGTGAAAACAGAGTTATAGGATCCTGTCTCCAACAAAGAGGATAATCTATTTCTTCCTGAGAGACTGGGCTCTTATCATTGACAAATTGAAATAGGAGTTTGCAGACCTAGTCTTCATCTGAACTTGGGTCAGAAGATTGAGGGTCTGAGAACAGGCATTTGGGTCTAAATAAAACAGCAATATTTAACCATTTGTGGTTTTTTCTTTCCTTTTGTACAGGTGTTATCATCCCAGTATTTAAGCATTAGCCCTAATAGACAGTCAGGGGGTATTTTACTTTCATTTTCTTTAGTACCATTGTTCGGTTTGCTAGCTTTATTTCCCATTCTTGTGACCTGGCTTCTTCAAACTTCGCTAGAGGTTCAATCCACCCTTCTTTATTTGGAGGTTCTCTTGCACTCTATTTAATCTTGCTTCATTCATCTTAGCACTGGTGGTTCAGTTTAAACCCATGACCTGGATTGGACTTGCAGGGAGGAGCAAGTCCCCAGAGTCCTACACTGCCTTAAGCCACATGAGTTCACCATGGAACTGTGAATTGAGACTCCACACTCACTTTATGTCTCTGACACATCTCATTCACACTGAACCAGCCTCAAAGTGCCCCCACAACCCAGGGAATACTTTGTTGCCCCTGTGACATTTCTTACCATGGTCCATGCACAGAGTTACCTGGTTGCCTCCGTGCTGTCCTTTTGGGCCCTAACCTGCATTGTTGAGAAATCCCTAGTGTGGATCGATTCTTCCCAGGGAACGCTGGAAGTCCAATGCTTAAGGGCCACCACAGTACTATTGCAGGATTCTCGAACAGACAGGCAGGACACCAGGGTTACAGGGAGCAGCATTTATTGATGACAACACCAACTCAGCAGATTAACATCCGAAGGTTGAGCCTCATTTACAGCGAGTTGCACAGTTTTATGCTATCTGTTACTGCCAGGAACCAGCCTGGATGAACAAAGTCCCTGAGTTAGAGCAGTGAAAATTAAAGACTGACCAAATGGCCAGCCAACTGCCCTCAATAAGAGCAGCCCCGAATAGCTTTATTGCTTATCTTATAGAGCAAAAGTTTACTATTACAAGGAACAGGCATTAGCAAAGCAAAGCACAGTGTAAACAGATTTATACAGGAGATAATAACAGCTCCTTCCATTAAAGGCTTTGCTATGTAGATCATGGGCTCCAAATCTATTGGAGTATGTCAGCCCGACCTTCATGCAAAGCTGGTAAACAGATTTTTCTATATCTAATAACCCAACTACACCCCAGAAGGAGATGAAAGGGGGGACTGAGGCTTTGCCATCAAGACTCCTGGCTGGTCCTTCCAGTTAGGCCCAGGGAACCGAGGCTTTGCCATCGAGGCCCCCTCGAAACCTTTCCATTCAGGCTCACGACCAGCTCCCAACATCTCCCCCTTCCTTATTTATTTAATTTGAGGAAGCGGAGTTCCATCCGGACTCCCACGATGCTTCACATTCTGGCTCGAACACAGACTGGAAACAAACATAGAAAAATCATTACTACAATAAAAATCATAATTTTAGAATATAAAACAGATTGCAAGCTATTCAAGGACCAATGAAGTGGTGTCCTCAGGCTTCAGCCGCGCATTGACCAGTCAGCCCTAGAGTGACCAGAGCAGGGCAGTCGTCCTTCTGTCTCTGCAGGGTGGGTCATATGGGTTCTGCCGGGTGGGTGGTCATCTTCTATATTTCAGGTCCCTAATCTGTGGATGCCTTCTTCACCCTGGTGTGGCACATTTACAGAGTGATGCCTGCTACTTTACAGTTTTGTTTTATGAGCTGTCTTGTTTTATAATTTTTCTAAAATATAAGCTATTGGTAAGAAACAGGCTGAATATCAGCACAAGTCTGGGGCTCTATTATCTCTACAATTGAGCAGGTTCTAGAAAATAGGTCCAGAGTGAGCAGCTGAGACAGAGTAAATAACTCTCTTAGCCATAAAATTAAGAGGCTTATCTGCCACATCAAGGGTCACCCATACATTTTCCCCCCATTACTGTAGCAGCCTCTTGTGGAGCTGCTGAGTACCTCAGACCCTGTCAGTCAACCATAGACATTTGTGGAGGAGTTGGTCCCGATTCCCTTCAGAACAGGGGACAATCCCTTTTCCAGTGCCTCTTTGTTTTGCACAAGGGCATGGCTGCTTTAGACAAGCAGGGCCCTCCTTATTCCGGAAGTCTGGGTTTTTGCACCCAAAGCAGGCTCCTTCATATTCCTCTTCTGGGGTTGCTGGGGTGGCCCCGAGGTGACAGGTTTTGGCCCATCTATTACTGTGAACATAAGTATGGCCTTTCTCTGATTTTGTCTCTGGTCTCACTCTTCCCTCCTTTCTAGTTATCCCTGCTTTTAGTTACTAAAGACATTGAAATAAATTTCCTGGTTTTCCTTAAGATTTGAAACTTCTCATTAGGAGTGTAACTAACAATGGGTTAGAATAAGTGCAAAACCCTGCTAGATGAGGAAAAACATCAAGCCTAATATAAAACATAGAAAATCATTTTGATAAGGTATAGACTGTTTTTCTCAGGCATAAAATCTTTCAATTCCAGTAGTGAACCAGCAGTCCAAAAACATTTGCCTATCTAGCATTTCAATCTTGTCCATCCTTATATATAAAAATTTCCTTCACAAACCTTCCACAACATTTTAATTTCTTTCTGAGCTTGTCTCCTTCTACTCATTTAGAAATAACCATCCTGACAAACTTTCTTTCAATTTCTTCAAAATGCATTTCCATGCCTTATTCCTTCTCGAAACATATATATTTAATTACATGCAAAATCTCCATATCAATCAGCATCTATAACCTTCTGAATCTTAGTTTTCACTAACAACCGAAAAGCAAAAGTTAGCATTTCCATTGGTAAATTTATAAACACATTTTTGTAACTTTTAGAAGCATATGTTTTGTTGCTAATATCTCATATATAACATTTTTGAAGATGTTTATAACTTTTTTATCTTTTAAACATTGGTGAAAGCAGAAAGGACTTTAAAACTCAAACTAATTTAGTAAACATCTTTATAGATCATATGATCCTGAAAAGAGCTTGGGTTAATATTTATTTAAGCCATTGATTTTTTAAAGTCAATTAAATATTGTACCTGGAAACATTCTCCAGGGGCAAAGATACCACTCCATATACAAAGCATATATAGATATTAGATCATATACATAAACAGAAGTGTCAACAATTGCCAGTATATAGATAGTAGATCATATACATAAACAGAAATGTCAATAATTGCCAAGATGAGATTTCCCCGCAGTTTTAAAGAACCCAAAACAAAAAAAGGGAGGAAGGGGAGTGGGGAGGAGCCCATTCTTCCCAGTAAAAGTCCCTCTTTTTTTTTTTTTTCAGGCTGTATTTGGGGATTAATCAGTTTCTAATACAGGCAGATACTTATAAGTTTGTCCCAGAACCACTAAGACAACAGTATTTAATTTTGACATAATGTCCCACCCTAATAAGGGGGTAGGACTTTTTAGATGTTTTCCCATGCATAGCCAAGGGGCTGAGAGAAGAATTTGGTGATAGGTATACCGGTGACCCCCTGTATAGTTACACAATTAGAAGGCAACCCAGGATTAGAAAGCAGGACAGAGAATGAGCTTTTTGTGTCCAGAAGGAAGTCAACAGGCTCTCCTTTAACCTCAAGGACCACCCGGGGCTCTGGTGTCCCTATGATCTCGTTTGAAGTCCAGATGAGATTGAAGCCGGGCAGCAGTTGTCCGGGAAAGACACCAATCCAGGGTTCGCTGAAATCAGCGGGGCGTGCCTACCCTTCTTGGGTCTTCTCATCTTTTCGCAACCTGCCTCCACTCTACACCAGTGGCAAGGGCCAGTGCAGTTGGGTCTCCCAGTACGAGGAAACCCAAGCAGTACACCAAGATCAGGGAGAACACAGATTATGCTGGTGGGCCCATCAGGATAATTCCAAAAGATCAAGCTCTGCCTTGCTGGAAAACTTTGCTTTGTTTCTAGAGGGTACCGTAGAACTAGAAGAGGAACTAGCTTAAGGGAGGAAAATTTTCCTATCAAGGTTTGTTTTGAATTTTCAATACCCTGTCTTTAAAGTCCCGAGATACGAATTGGTTCTATGAATTGCCCTGGGAGGTGAAGGCACTTGTATCCCAAATACCTCTGATGTTTTTATTTCTAAAACACACACAATTCCCAGAGCACCCCATCCCCAACAAGAGCCAAGAAAACCGCACTTACTCTCCAAGGGCGAGGGGACGAACTCCCACTGTTAGGGCTGAGGGATGTGATGGTGGGAGAAGTAAAACTCAACGCAATGCCCGCAAGAACCCTCTGCCCCACCCTGAGGGGGCCGGAATTTTGAGGACCATCCTGTTCTAACAGGAAAAAGATGTTTTCTAAAACTCCCAAATCTTTTCCTCTTTTATTGGCCTGCATTACGGCTCACTGTAGAGAAGCCCCACCAGAAATTGTATTAGAGGGGACACTAACGGATGGAGAGCAATAAGTTGGGGTGGGTCGCCTGGATCCATGTCTCACAAGCTGTTCAGAAATCCACCTAGGGTTTTGTTGATTCCTAGGAAAAACACAAACATACCCTCTACCCCAAATTAAGACTGGATTGGGTCCTTGCCATTCACCTGTAAAAGGATCTTTCCAGGTTATTTCAGCATAGTTACCTTCTGGCGGTCGCCAATGTCTCTCTGCAGCTGAATATCCTTCAGCATCCAAATTTTAAAAATTTAAAATGAATAAAGCAAGGTTAAGAATGTTATTAGGGGAAAGCTGGGATGGCTCAGCAGGTTATGCACTCGCTTTGAAGCCCCAGGGACCAAGGATTGAATCCCGGCCCCGGCAATGTGGACCCATATGCTGAGCTGGGGTGTGCCCCCAGTTCAGTTCTTGCCGGGACCTATGCCGGAGGCTCCCGGCACAGTTCGTGCCCTGTGCAGCCCTGTGCCTACCTGTGGAGTGAAACTATATGGAAAACTAATGTCAACTATGGAGACTGCTCTGGGCCCTCCCCCTTCTCTCTGTATCTCTCTGTCTTAAAAAAAAAAAAAAGAATGTTATTAGGAGTAGCCTGCACAGGACTGTACTCCCCCTTCTTTATTTTAAAAAAAAATTTTATTTTATTTATTTATTTATTTTTGAGAGAGAGAGAGAGAGAGAGAGAGAGAGAGAGAGAGAGAGAGATACAGAGACAGAGAGAGAACTTAACTGGGGGGCACGCCCCAGCTCAGCACATGGGTCCGCACAGGCCAGGGCCTGGACTCAATCCTGGGTCCCCAACACTGCAAAGTGAGTGCTCAACCCACTGAACCATCCCAGCTTCCCCACCCCTTCTTTATTTTTGCAATATGAGATTTTTGTGTGTGATATGCATGCTCAATGATTCCTTATCCCTGTGGATTATAAGGGATATCTGTAGGGTGAGAAATTTGATATGTTTGACAAAATTCTGCAAAGGTTTTACTGGTATAAGCAGGGCCATTGTCAGTTTTTAATATAGCAGGAATGACAAGAATGGCAAAACAAGTCCGCATGTGGCTAATGACTAGTGTGGTGTTTTCTCCTGTTTGTGCAGTAGCCACAAGAAAATCTGAATAAGTATCTACTGTGACATGAACAAAAGATTGCCGTCCAAAATCAGAAACATGTCACATTCATTTGCAATAGCTCTCCAGGGAGCAGCCCCCGGGGATTAATGCCATATTGGGGCAGAGCGGGCAAGTGCTTTGGACAATCAGGGCAGTTTTTAACTATTTGATGTGCTGTCTCTCTAGTGATGTTAAATTGCTTTTTTTGAGCCGGCAGCATTTTGGTGATGAAGAGCATGAGATGCTGTTGCTTGCGTGACAGAGGAAGTAACAAGATAAGCATGTTTAGTGAGCACATCTGCTTGTGCATTGCCCTCCACCAAAGGGTCGGGCAGAGCAGAATGAGCACGAATATGTCCAATGTAACAGGGTTGTTGACAGTGTTGAATAAGGGTCTATAATTGTAGGAACAAGGTAATCACCGTCAAAGGATCACTGTCCATGAGGGTTGCTGTTTCTAGCCCCCGCATAAGAGAAACTATATGTTTGGAGTCAGAATATAAGTTGAAAGGTTTAGTAAGTTTTTAAAAAACTTCCAACACCGCTTCAAGCTCCACTCGCTGAGCTGAAGTGTGGGGTGTATGAAGGACATGTCCTTGGCCATTGATAACATAACTAGCAAGGCCAGTAGTGGATCTATCTGTAAAAACCAAGGCAGCCCCTTCAATATGTTCTGATTGAATAATTTTTGGGAAAATAATTGGATTATGTATGAATAATTGTAAAAATTTATCTGTGGGATAATGACAATCTAATTGGCCTGAAAATCCTAGTAACGCCAATTGCCATGTTTCTTCATTTTGCCATAACCATTGTTGTTGTTGGCTAGTATATGGAACAATTATAATAGGAGGCACATTGCCAAAAAGTTCAGTGGCTCTGTTGCAGCCTTGAATGATAACTTGAGCCACAGACTGAGTGTATGGGGTAATAACCTTTTTATGAGATGAAGACAAATGAATCCATTCAATTGGATGACTCTGCCAAAAAAGGCCAATGGGCAAGAATGTTGTGGACAGAGCAAGAAAATACCAGATAGTTACATAATCATTCTTTGTACTGAATGAGAAGCTATAGCTTCTTCTACAATTTTAAGTGCTGTTTGTCCCTCTTTAGTAAGCTGTCTAGGGGTAGTAGGGTCAGAGTCACCTTTTAATATGTCAAATAATGGTTTTAATTCTTCAGTAGTAGTACCGAATGAGGAACGAAGCCAATTGATATCTCCCAATAATTTTGGAAGTCATTTAAAGTCTGTAAATGATTTGTTCAAAATTGAAATTTTTGAGGCTTTATTTTTCTGCCTTCTATGATTTTTTCCAAAATAATTATATGGCGTTGTTTCCTGAACCTTTTCAGGGGCTATAACTAGCCCATGTTATTTTAGCTGTTTTTGTAAAAAGGCATAACTGTGATGAAGGCTCTGTAAATTTGCATGAGCGATTAGACTATCATCCATATAATGGATTATATAAGCCTCTGAGTATGCAACTCGAGTCCCTTCAATGGCAGCAGCGACAAATTTTTGACATAATGTAGAACTATTAGGCATCCCTTTAGGCAAGACTGTCCAATGGTAGCATTGCATGGGTTCTTTGAAATTAATGGAAGGGATGCTGAATGCAAATCGTTCCCTATCTTTTGGGCTTAGAGGAATTGTGAAGAAACAATCCGTGAGATTAATGATAATAAGATGATAATCTTTTGGAACAGCCACAGGGGAGGGGAGCCCTGGCTGTAAAGGCCCCATGATTTGCATAGTCCTATTTACTGCTCTCAAATCTTATAATAAGGAAAAGCTGAGATGGCTCAGTGGGTTAAACACTGGCTTTGAAGCCCCGAGGTCTGTGGATCAAATCCCAGCTCCGGCCCAGGAGGACCCACATGCTGAACTTGGGTGTGCTTCCCAAATGTGGTGAGCCACTCCACTCACACAGGATCATCTGTTAACCATTTAATGGGATCAGGAGTGAAGGTGGCAGGAATTACAGTGGCCCTTGTTATAAATTTTGATTGCAGCCTAGGCCTTCTCTGTTTTTATTAACTTTTGGTTGTATAAATTGTTCTTTTCCTTGATTGTCTTTTCCCAGTCCCTTCCCTGAGACATATTTTTGATCTAACATCTGTTCTGTCACTGAGTTGTTAGGGCTGTAAATTAATACTCCCATTTCTTTTAGTATGTCTTGTCCCCATAGATTTATTGGGAGAAAAGGCAAAACATAAGGTTGAAATTTTCCTTTTCCTCCTTCATCACCTGACCAGGTCAAGATTTGTGTGCTCTGTAAAGGAGAATTTGTTTGCCCTATGCCTTGTAAGGTGGTCATAACTGGCGACAGCAGCTCTGACTAATGACTGAGACATCTGCTCCCATGTTTAAGAGTCCCTTAAACCTTTTTTCATTAATTATTAGTGTTCTTTCTGGTCTTTGTGCACCAATAGCTTGAACCCAATAGGTGGTGTCAGTTGAGGTGAAGCCATGAATTTCTCTTTTTGTTGTGATAATATCTTTCTTGCAGGCTCAAAAGGCAATAGAACCAATTGAACAATTTTCATTCCCTGAGTAAGGGTAATAATTTTTTTAGAAGTGGCACACATTGCTTTAATCTCTCTAGTGAAGTCACTATCTATGACTCCAGGAAATACCTGTAATCCTTTCATAGTGAGTTCACTCTTTCCCAATAATAAGCCTACAGTTCCATTAGGTAGGGGCTCATAAATGTCTGTTGGAATAGCCTGAGGCCCCATGTCTGGAGTTAATACATAGTAGGAGGCGGAACTGAGGTCCATTCCTGCGCTGCCCTACGTAGCCCTGTGGAGGTCCTGAATCCCCTTTTGCAGGGCACCTATGGGGTGGACATATAGTCATTGCCCCAATTGTTTGCAGGGGCTGAGGCTGCCCCCTGCAGAAGTTTCCCTGAAGGGGATTTCCGTTTTTATCAGTCTTTGATCTGCATTCATTATCCCAATGCTTTCCTTTCTGGCAACGAGGACAAATTCTTGGTGTCTAGGGAGTTTGATTTCTATTTGAGTCTCTGGTACCCTCTACAGTCCTTACTAAGATGTCCTGGTCTGCCACAATTATAACAGTTGCCTTTATTTATTTTTTATCCTTTAGGTTGTTGTTGTTGTTGTTGTTGTAATAGCCCTTGAACAGTAGTTCCTTGGAGGGCTGCTGCCAAGGTAAGACCCTGTATATGAGCAGGTCCTATGTCAGCACATAGGCGAATATAATCATCTATACTGCCTTTTGTCTTCCATGGTCTAATAGCCGCCTGGCAAGTGGGATTGGCATTTTCATAAGCCAATTGCATGGTTAAAATTTTGGCCACTTCAGCGTCACAGACTGTGCTGGCAATGGCCTGAATTATTCGAGCTGCAAAGTCTGCGAATGGCTCATCAGGACCTTGCCTGTTTTTAGATAATTCTTCTGTTTTACCAGTAGATGGTAGCATTCTCCATGCTCCTGTTGCTGCCTCAGCAATAGCTGGATAGGTATTTTGGGGGTATCCAATTTGGGCAGCATTTGTATGGTGTTGTTCCTCACCCATTAACACCTCAAAATCACAGGAATATGGGCCACTTCACAGAGCAGAGCAATTATCTGAGATTTGTCATGAAATTCTGCCCTCCACATTAAATAGTGGCCTCCGGAGAGGCAAGCCTTAACAATAGTTTTCCAATCATTGGGTGTTAGGGCTCCAGTAGCTATTCCATCTACGATTGCCAAAGTATAAGGGGCGGTAGCTCCATATTGAGCAATAGCCATTTTTAGTTCGTTGAGATCTTTAATATTGAGAGAGTTGTATAGCCGAATAGCCTGATTAGGATTGTGAGAGTCTGGCTGTACCATGACCGGAAAAAAGTGTCGGCTAAATTTGTTAGACTTTTCCCCTCTTTCATGGGCTTGAATCAGAGCCTGCTGTAACAGGAAAGCTCCATTAAAAGTGTCAGTTGAAGGCATAGTGACTGAGGGAGGGCGATAAGGTGGAGCAGGAGAAGGGGGAGCTGTGGGAGTTGTATTTAAGGTAAGGTGACCAGATTTTAACATTGGTAAAGTGGGACACCATTGACCGGGGTGGAGGGGGTTCTTGATTAAAAATTTGGTCTATCTCCCGCTGTTTCCTAGCTTGTCGTGCATTCTTTCCAAAAATCGGGACTTTTTTAAAATGCCGCGGGACACAGGACAAATTGTTAAAAATAGGGATTGTCCCGCCAAAAGCGGGATGTCTGGTCACCTTAATTTAAGGTGGCCCTTGAAGGCGGTTTTAAAGCCTGTACGAGCTGAGTAAGTTGTTCTACAATATCAATCGGGGGTTAATTAATGCCCTCATCATTATAATGGGCAGCCGCATTATCTAATTCTTTTTGTTCCTCAGGGGAAAGTTTTTTAGCATCCCATTCTGAGTTCCCATCTTCCTCCTTTAATTCTTTAGGAATTATTTTCTTTTCCACCTGTCCCAACAATTTATGAGCCTCATGAGAGGGATCAAGGGAGTCTCAAATAAGACTCTATAAAGAAAATATTTCTACAGGAAATTTTTCAGGTCCGTGTGTGGTATACCAATCTCACATTTTTTCACCAACCTATTCCCATGTTTTTATATTAAGGGTCCCTTCCTCAGGAAACCAAGGACATACTTGTTATACAAATTAAAATAAAATTTTTTAATCTGATCTTCTGAGGTTTTAATTCCTCAATGTTGTAACATAGAGCGGATAAGCTGGGCAAATAGCCGTTGTGATGATTCAGCCTGTCCCATACTTTTATAATTTTTTATAACCCTCCTAATATGTGCCTAGCGGATGTCAGAGTCGCAAGACAGACAAAGGAGAGGGGAAATGGTGGGGAGAGATGGGTTGGGGGGAGTAGGGAGGGGGGAATCAAACACACAGTGATGGAAAGTGCGCTGATTCTGGGTGGTGAGTGCCAGGAACCAGCCTGGCTGAACATGAAGTCCCCGAATTCAAGTGGTGGGAATTAAAGACTGACCAAATGACCAACCTACTGCCCTCAATAGGAGCAGCCCCGAATAGCTTTATTGCTTATCTTATATAGCAAAATTTATCATTACAAGGAACATGCATTAGCATAGCAAAGCACAGTGTAAACAGATTTTTATAGGAGATAACAGCCCCTCCCAGTAAAGGCATTGATATGTAGATCATGGGCTCCAAATCTATTGGAGTCTGTCAGCCTGACCTTAATGCAGCACAGCTGGTAAACAAATTTTTCTATATCTAATCACCCAACTACCCCCTCACCCAAGGAGATGAAAGGGGGGACTGAGGCTTTGCCATCAATGCCCTCAAACTAAGGTGACCAGATTT
>PVKE010029175.1:0-20438 GCA_004027555.1 Craseonycteris thonglongyai | reverse complement strand
TCCCTCCTCCCCTTCCCTCCTCCCCTTCCCTCAGGCAATCATCCAGCTATTGAGTGTATCCATAGTTCTCTGTGTCTTTGTTACGTTCAGTGTTATATTCCACCTATAAGTGAGGTCATATGTTTCCTGATTCTTTCAGTCTGACTTATTTTGCTTAATAAGATGGTCTCTAGGTCCATCCATATTGTCAGAAATGACTGTACTTCACATTTTCTTATTGCTGAGTAGTATTCCATTGTGTAAATGTACCACATCTTTATCCAGTCATCTGTTGAAGGGCATTTTGGTTGTTTCCATGTTCTGGCCACTGTGAACAATGCTGCGATGAACATGCGGGTCCAAACATCTTTAAAGATTAAGGTTTTCAGGTTTTTTGGGTAGATGCCCAGTAGAGGGATGGCTGGGTCATATGGTAATTCCATTCCTGATTTTTTGAGGAATCTCCATACAGCCTTCCATAGTGGTTGTACCAGTTTACATTCCCACCAGCAGTGTATGAGGGTTCCTTTTTGTCCACAGCCTCTCCAGCACTTGTTATCCCTTGTCTTATTGATCATAGCCATTCTAACAGGTGTAAGATGGTATCTCATTGTGGTTTTTATTTGCATCTCCCTAATTGCTAGTGAAGTGGAGTTTTTTTTATATATATCTGTTGGCCATATGTATGTCTTCATGAGAGAAGTGTCTGTTAAGGTCATCTGCCCATTTTTTAATTGGATTGCTTGTTTTTTTCTTGTTGAGTTGTACAAGTTCTTTGTATATTTTTTATATTAGCCCCTTATCAGAGGCATTGTTTGCAAATATTTTTTTCCCAGTTGGTTGGTTGCCTCTTTGCTTTGTTGATGGTTTTTTGCAGTGCAGAAGCTTTTTAGCTTGATAAGGTCCCATTCATTTATTTGTGCTTATACTTCCCTTGCCATTGAGGTCAGATTCATAAAGTCCTCCCTGAATCCCAGGTTTGTAAGTTTAGTGCAAATGTTTTCTTCTATGCAATTTATTGTTTTCTTTCTTATTTGGAGGTCTTTAATCCATTTTGAGTTAATTTTGGTATATGGTGAGAGATCTCAGTTCACATTCAGCCTTTTGCATGTGGTTTTCCAATTTTCCCAGCACCATTTACTGAAGAGGCTTTCTTTTCCCCACTGTATATTTTTCGATCCTTTATCCAAAATAATCTGTCCATAAATTTGTGGGTTTATTTCTGGGTTTTCAATTCTGTTCCATTGGTCCGTGTGTCTGTTTTTCTGCCAGTACTAGTCTTACTCATTAGTCATCCCTATGATTGTATTTCTTTGAGGCGTGTCCTTTTTATTTTGGAAAGGAGAAAGTGAGTTGACCTATATCCCCCTGTCAAAGTATAAATTAAAGTTGATTTTCTTGGTTTTTGAACTAAGAATAAAATTGCCTATTTATACCTGATTTTTTCTGAATTAAAAATCAATATACCAGGAAACAATGTAATTGATATCAATCAATGCCATCCCAATAAATTTAACAATAAAAAAAATCAGTATATTACAATTTTATTGAGCATTCTGTGACTACCTACCATATATAAGATACAACAACAAGGAAATGGATACTTCTGGAGATACATTAAGAGTTTGTACCCTAAAGCCACTTAATGCCATTTTAAGATTCATTGATTGCTGTCATGGGATATAGGATAGCCAGTTGAGAGGAACAAACAATGGTTGTATATATTACCATGTTCATTAATTCTTTCCAATTGTTTAAATCTCTCAGGACACTGAAGGAGAATCAGCCATGGTCCTCTCCCAAAGGCTCTGAAGGGTACCTTGCAGCCACCTATCCAAGTGTGGGCCAAACTAGTCCCCGAGCCAGGAAATCCATGAGCTTGGACATGGGGCAGCCTTCTCAGGCCAACACGAAGAAGTTGCTTGGTTAGTATCTCTAAATTATATAGAATTTTTTAGAACCATTTCTTTTAAATGGTCAGATACTTTCATGCTTGAAAAACTATTATGAAATAATTCAAGATTATCAAAATTCCCTGGTTTTGATGTAGCAAAGGGATGCCAATTATAAGAGAATTTGATAGAGCAGGAAAGCCATATCAGTTAAGATAGAAAAATGAGAATGACTTGTTTAAACAGTTTTTATTTCTGATTCTTAAACTAAATACTATGGTTGTCCTTGTTTTGTTCTTCTGTGGTCAGGCAATAGGAAAATGGGAGTAGGAGAGTCAGTAGCTACTCACAAGAAAGGAAGAGTGTTGCTGCACTCAAACACAGGGCCTTTAACAATGTACTTTCTTGGGGAAAGCCGGGATGGCTCAGCGGGTTAAGCGCTTGCTTTGAAGCCCCGAGGATCGAATCCCGGCTCCGGCCCAGGCGGACCCACATCCTGAACTGGGGTGTGCTTCCCGAATGTGGTGAGGCCCCCAGTTCAGTTCAAAAAAAAAACAATGTACTTTCTGGAATTATCTAAGAACAGATTATATCAACATGGTATGACACTGTAATAATACTATTTGCAATCCTTTCTTTTAAAAGACAAAAAGTAAGATTTTTTGATTACTATATTTTTTGATTATAAGAAGATATGATTCTAAAAAGTTAAGATTGCTCATCAACATTTGTCAATGATAAGTACACACTCAATGTGCTGTTAGACCCTCTTTGTTTTCACCAGCCGAAAGTAAATAATGAGAGAGCCCACTGATCCCACTTCACCACAGAGGAAACACAAAGGGGCTCTTACACAGCTTTGGCTAAAGTTTCATCGTTACTGAAATACTTCAGGGTCCATATTTTAGTCACCAACTCTAAGAATGGCTCACTGAGTTTCAGTTATCCATGCAAGTATATTCTTAAGTATCCTAGGGATTGGGAAAATGTGTTTATAAGGAAATCAGTGAACAAACAATGATGTGTAAAATGAGCTGTGTACTTGCCAGTAAACCAAAAAAGAAATTGAAACTGCAAATTTAATCTGTTACTAGTCACATAGGCTGTTTTACCTTTTGTTTGAGTTCTTTTCTGTTTATACTTTGCCATAAATAATCTTCTAGGAGTTTCCTGGTTGTTTTATGTTCTGTAATTCTGGATTTTCATGTCAAGGAAGTTGTAAATGAAAAACTGACTTCAAAGAAAATGCAATATTCATTTAACCCATGTGCTGGATGAAAAAGTTATGTTCTCTGCTCTAAGGAGCTCATAGTTTGGTGGCTAAGACTTATAGTCAGCTTATAACAACATTTCCATGTACCATTAAAGTAATATGTCTTGAAAAGGGGAACCTGAGGGTCTCTAAGGAAATTAGGAAAAGCTGCAGAGAGGAGGTAATGTTTGAACTGTATCTTGAAAATTTAATACTTGATAAGGAAGGCATGCATTTAAGATTAGGGAAATAACATGAATAAAAAGAAGTCAGGAAAAGCAACTGAGTAGCAACTGAGGGTAGAAAAGGATTGGAACTAGATTGTGGGAGACTATGTGCCAAGATTTAGCTTTATCGTGTATCCAGCAGGGACCTTTAAGTAGGGAAGGGACATTACCAAATGTGGAGAAATAGGAAGAGATTTTTGTCAAGAGGACCGTTTAAGAGATTTATACAGCAGTCCAAACAAAAAAATGGGGTAGGCCTGTGCTCAGGCAGAAGCAAAGGGAGAATGCAGAAGAGGAATCAGATTTAAGATAGATTTCTGAAGAAGAATGGACAAGATAGTGCAAGTTCCAAATAATTCAATTTCAATACTTTTACTTTAAATAAGAGAAATGTATTTAACATTAGTGTAATACATGATTAGAGAAACTCAAAAGCAAGTAGAAGATGATACTGTTTGCTATTTTTGATGATATTGTTTTGCTACTTTCAGGCGTGCAAAATCTTTTTTTCAAAGGTTGAAAAATTAAAATCAAACTTTGAACCTGCCTACTTTTGGGGATTCTTTATATGTTAATAACTATTTCTTGGCACCAGCAGAATTTCTTAAATTGAAAAAACAGCTGTTCACACATAGTTGATCTTTGCTACTGAACAGTGCATACCCCATATTCATTATTAAATATTATATAATACTTGGTGGCATTTGGTTTACGTGCAGTGTAATGAATGTAACCTCAGTTCAGTTTGGACCAATAAAGTATATCCTGTCCTGAAACAGAAAGCTGTGGGGCCAAAATTCCTTGAGAAGATGGAAAATAAAGGACAGTAACCCTGCCCCAGGGGTATGTTTGTGCTTTCTTTGGTTCCTTAAGTAAAAACTTTGTGTTTTTACTTCATACTTTGTATCCAAACATTTTCTTTTTAGTGTATTTCTAATCACAGATACTGTGATTTCCATATTCTGTAACTTTTGTTTATAGGAACAAGGAAAAGTTTTGATCACTTGATATCAGACACAAAGGCTCCTAAAAGGCAAGAAATGGAATCAGGGATCACAACGCCCCCCAAAATGAGGAGAGTAGCAGAAGCTGATTATGAAATGGGTGAGAAACAAAGTTAATAATTGATCTAGATCATTGAAAATCAGATGAAAGAGTACATTAAAGCCATGTTTGCTTTCCAGCCATTTCTTAAACTCTTTAGGATGAAATATAGAAACATTTGCTCTTTTTCAAAAGATAAGCTATACAGTCCTTAAAATGAAACCTGTGTAAAAAGTAATCATATATGAGATATATAGCATTGTAAACAGCTAGCCAAAGCTTTTGTATAAGTGAATAGTAATTCTTTATGATGTTTATGTTGATATTTTAAGTGTCTACTAAAAAGCTATTGAATTTTAGAAGTAACATTAAAATATGTTAGGTGAAATGGTATCTAGTGTGTATATTTGATTAATACAGCTGATCATGTTAATCCATATCTTATAGTAGAAACTCAAAGGATTTCCTCATCACAACAGCACCCACATTTACGTAAAGTTTCCGTGTCGGAATCGAACGTTCTCTTGGATGAAGAAGTACTTACTGATCCAAAGATCCAAGCACTTCTTCTTACTGTTCTAGTAAGGTTTTACGCTTTTTAAGGGGTTGTTTTTTTATGGGCTTTTGTCTTGTTTTGCCCCCTCAAGTTGTTGTTCCAGTCTGTTCTTAGGAAGTCCTTAAATATTAAAAATATGAAAGAAAGGCTGTCTTCTGCTTCTCACCAAAGCAGATGACAATTCAGCCCCAAAATAAAATGTTTTCTGTTTACGTTTTTGCATCTTGGCAGGCTACACTGGTAAAATACACCACAGATGAGTTTGATCAACGAATTCTTTATGAATACTTAGCAGAAGCCAGTGTTGTTTTCCCCAAAGTTTTTCCTGTTGTGTAAGTATCTCCTTTTGTGTTTAACTTTTGTGTCTATCTTGAAGTCACATGTTTTATAAAAGGTTAGGAAGAGTACCACTGGTTGCATAATGTTAACTGGTTGCGGAGAGCAGAATGTGAGATAGTGTGATATTGATTTTAGCTTAAGAGACAGTGGGTTTAATAGGGGGGTTAGACTACTTTTGGCATACAAGACATTCAGAAAAGCATATTTTTATCTTGTTGATTTGCTGAAGTGGTTCATTGTAATGAGCATTGTTCATTTCCTCACTTAGGAGCAAACCATTAGACTGCTACATTTATCCACAGTGAAGTGAAAACAAAATTGACCTCTTTGGGAGATGAATTTTATTCTCTCCCAAGAGCTAAAATCATATTAGTCTCAAAGTTTCCCAAAGAAACTTGGGAAATTCTATTCCTGATATAGGCCTTTCTATGTAGTATCATTATTTCCTTATTTTTGTTTAATATCATTTAACAATTTCAGAATTTTACATAATTGGCTCTTGGTTATTATTATTTTTTTTAATATATATATTTTTTATTTATTTATTTTGACAGAGGGGAGAGAGAGAGAGAGAGAGAAAGAGTTACAGAGACAGAGAGAGAACTGAACTAGGGGAGCTCCCAGTTCAGCATATGGTTCCACACGGGCCGGGGCCGGGATTTGATCCTCGGTCCCCGGCGCTGCAAAGTGAGCGCCTAACCCACTGAGCCATCCCGGCTTCCCCATTGGTTATTATTAATGGAGGATAGCCTTGTTAAAAATAGTTAATTTACTCTTAAGTTTGAATTGGATCATATATTCCACCCCCTCCAAAATTTGGTTTTCTTATTTGATCAGATTCAACATTTATTAAACACTGAGTAATATTAAATTTAGTTTTAACTTCCTGGGTACATATCAATAGTCAGCAGAATAATCCTAAAGCATGCTAAGTGGGAGACAGAAGCCAACCTTGTCATGCATGAGCTGTTAAGCACAGTTATATGACAGTATTAGTGGTTGTTTTTACTATATTTTCCCTGATGACTAAAAAAACAACAAAAACAAAAAAAAGCGAACACACACATTCATTACAGAAAATTTGGAAAAGCACCAGAACATAAAAAGTACTTATCTCCCTTCACTATCATATGGTTCTGTAGAATATATGAGTATGTTTTCTGGTATATATTTTCATTTACTTTTTCTTTAAAATATTCCTCTGTTGGCTTTTATTCTTTAGGCACAATTTGTTGGATTCTAAGATCAACACCCTGTTGTCATTGTGCCAAGATCCAAATTTGTTAAATCCAATTCATGGAATTGTGCAGAGTGTGGTATACCATGAAGAATCCCCACCACAATACCAAACATCTTACCTGCAAAGTAAATAAATGTATCGGGAGGCGGATGGTTAACAAACTTGCTAATATGTGTGCTGTTATAGAACACATTGACAAAGAATTCTTTATAAGGGGTAGTTTTGTTCATACTTCTCCATATACCATTTTCTGACACCTTTAATTGTATGTTTAAGAAAGAATTGATTGATAACATTTTTAAATTAAAGTATGTTTTTATACTGAGTTTATTTTAAGTGAATTTTAGTCTACTTTGATGCGTTTTTAAAAATGTTTTTAACATACGGGTAGGTTTTATATATCATCAACTGTAACTTATTTAATTTCTGTTAAGATTCAGAGTCTCATGCTTGTTATAAGAATAACATTTGATTTGTTGCAGGTTTTGGTTTTAATGGCTTGTGGCGGTTTGCAGGACCCTTTTCAAAGGTGAGAATATATATTTATTGACAAAAGCAAAAATTTTTATTCATATTAGTGTGCCTGCTTTAAGAACACACAATATACTGGAAATCATAATAATGATTCACAGTAATCCTGTAATTTTTATAAAAAGGTTCACCACAAGAGTTTTTCTAAGAGGGAGCACCTTTATTATGTTTATATATTAGTTTTTGTAAATAAAAACAACTCAATTCAATTTATGCTTGACTTTTCTGAAGAGTATGATAAACCTCTGCAAATGTGTCTGCCCTCAGTCCCTTGTATATTTGATGCACACACTTAAGTATCTTGTTATTAAAGAGCATTACCTACAGTTAAAATCTACCTCATGACCTGAAACTAATGTTACATGTCAGTTAAATCTTAATTTTTTTTAAATTACATAGTGAAAAACAAATCTACCTCATATAAACATTTCTCTTTCTAACCGTTGGATTAGATTTATTCTTCCCTGAATATATTCTCATTTGCTTCTATTTAGTTCTTCAGTTGGCATTAATTAAAACAGTACTACATGAATATATATGTAATTTTTCTTTCTATGATTGGTCTCTTTCCAATTGATTGAGGTTCCTTGAAGGCAGGACTTCTATTTCCACCCCCCACAGTTCCTAGTGCAGTGTTATAGATACAGGTATGCTAAATCAATATGAATTACCTAAACCTTGTTCTGATTTTAAGAGTTAGGAATTTAACTTATTTTGTTTAGTTTAATGAATATCCCTTGATATGCAAAGGCTGTCATTAAAAAGAAAATGAACTGAAAGTCACAGAAATAAGTATATTATGTAGGCATTTTTATAGTTTAATTGCTAGTAACCCTCTGAGCCCTTCACTGTATTTAGTTAGTTGAATCTCTAAATGTCAACTACAATGATGATACTCATACTCTGCTCACTTTCCGTTTTGGAAAATTGACTACACATCATTCCTGATAATTGTTTTGTCTTAGGATTAAGTCAGTTTTTGTTCATGGCTTTCAGTAATTGCCGGTTTATCTGGAATCTGTAAGTATAAACCAAGTAAAACTCCCAGTTTTAAGTCCCATGCTAGTCTATAAATATTACTCCACCCTCTTGTCTTAATGATCTATAATACAATGGAAGAAAAATAGTAAATTAAGCCCAAAATAAAAATTGAAGTAATCATTTTTGGCCTCAAAGGGGATTTACCAAAAAAAAAAAAAAAAGAAAGAAAGAAAAGAATGGAGCTAAAATAATTTCCTATTTTCCATTACAGCAAACACAAATCCCAGACTATGCTGAGCTTATTGTTAAGTTTCTTGATGCCTTGATTGACACGTATTTGCCTGGAATTGATGAAGAAACCAGTGAGGAGTCCCTCCTGACACCCACATCTCCTTATCCTCCTGCAGTGCAAAGCCAGCTTAGTATTACTGCTAACCTTAACCTTTCTAATTCCATGACCTCACTTGCAACTTCCCAGCATTCCCCAGGTCAGTAAATGCAATCTTTATATAAATCTGAGCAATAATATTAACATAACAACATTAGGAATTCCCGTGTTACCAGTTGATAGCAGATTATGCTCCTGTTTACATTTCTTCTTTACCTTGTAGCTGACTTGAATTTTGTTATTCTATAAAGTTTTCTACTTTTAAACAGTTATAAGTAGGATAGTAAATGTTTGAAGTGTGTTTACATAGTGTTCCAAGGTTGATTAGTTAAAAGTTTGGGCAGGAAGAGCAACCAACCTAAGTTACATTACCCTATAGGTGAACAGAATTATAATTCCCTCACTATTAATAGATATACTAACCTTGCCCTGAGGCCTTCTGTGTCTCTAATATAGCATACTGTATCCAAAAAATATGCCAAGTATAGTAGTATCCAACTTCCCTGCTGCCAGCAACAATTCAACCATCCAGAGACCAACTTGAAAATCTAGGAGTAAACGAACAGCCATACAAAAAAAAAAAGCCATCTCAGGGAAATAACATCTTAAAACCCATAAGCAGATTTTTTACTGTGGAGTCATTCTTAGGTTCGAACAGGAAAAGTATACCAATTCAGCATACAACTAAGAGGTGAATACACTGATAAATAATAGCTAATAGCTTAGGCGGGGCTGAGATAAACAAGATTGCAGAAAAAGCAAACCTACAGAATTCAGTGTCAGAGGAATGGTTTCATATAACCCTGGTTGACCCTGGAGGCATTACTGATTATAGAACTGAATGCCATTGTGTGTTACCATGACAGTGGGTAATGAAGGAAAGCTTCCAATTACTATGATGTTTTCTATTCAGAAAGATACCCTTCTAAAATGTTTTTTTTATACAGGTTTTGTGTTTAAAGTTTCAAAAGTTATGAAACACCTCATTCTATAAGGAAAAATACTATACATAGTTCTTTTGAGTATTAGCATGTATTTCATTTTAAAAAGCCAAATGATATACGCATCTCATAACTGCAGTAGACTCTCAGTTGATGGGCACCCATGGGCATTGGTAGATGCCGGATAAATGTAAGTAGACCCTCTATTAACCAGAACTTAGGGAAAGCCGGGATGGCTCAACGGGTTAAGCACTCGCTTTGAAGCCCCGAGGACCGAGGATCGAATCCCGGCTCTGGCCCAGACGGACCCACATGCTGAACTGGGGTGTGCATTCCCAAATGCGGTGAGGCCCCCAGTTCAGTTAAAAAAAAAAAAAAAAAAAAAAAAGATTGAATCTATTAACCAGAATTTAGCAACCACCTCTCTCAAGTATCCTGCTGGTTGCTTGAATTACAGTTAATGGAATGTCTACTGTATTTTGTAATGTTCAAGATCCAGAAGTAGAATCATTGGTTTATAATTCCAGTTTTGCGTGAACATTGAAAACATACAGCTTTGAAGGTTCTGAAGAACTTGGCAAATGTAATCTCCAATTCATATTATAAACCATTATATTAAATAACTGTATTCATCTTTTAAGCTTTGGTCAGCAAAGGAAATAAAGTATTGGATCTAGCATTTACTTATCAATCACCTTACTGACCCAGTCAGGTTTGTTTTTTCCCCATATAACCATGTTCATTTGCCCTCTATCACTTATTCCCTAGGACAGTGTTTCTCCAAGTGTGGTCCCAGACCAGCAGCATCAGCATCATTTGGGAGCTTGTTAGAAATGCAAATGCTGGAGTCCCACCCCAGACCTTCTGCACAAGACACTCCAAGAGTGGGGCCCAGCCAGCAATCTGTGGTTTAATAAACACCCCAGGTGATTCTTATGCACACTAGAGTTTGAGAACCACTGCCCTAGGGTAGGCCAGTGGTCTTATTTCGTGATCAGCATTTCCACTATTAAAGCCATGGCTGGGGAAGCCGGGATGACTCAGTGGGTTAAGCACTCACTTGCAGCGCCGGAGACCGAGGATCGAATCCCGGCCCCGGCCCATGCGGACCCATGTGCTGAACTGGGGATTTCCCCCAGTTCAGTTCTCTCTCTGTCTCTGTATATATGTCTCCCTCTCTCTGTCAAAAAAAAAAAAAGAAAGAAAGAAAATAAAAAGCCAGGGCCAAACTTAAAATTTACTTTCTTCTAGATATTGTAGCCACTGAGTTCTTCTCCTCACCACTGCCTCCACCCCTTAAAATCTTAGCATTTTAGAGCTGAGGGGATTGTAAATGTTATCTAGGTCTGGGCTCCTAATGTTGTGTGCAATGGAGAGACTGAGGTTTAGCAGAGCTAAGTTAATTGCTTTATCATACAGTTCTTATTTAGAACCAGGGCAGTGTTGTACATTCATTGCTTTCTGTAGCTATGATGTATCATCTTCCTGTTCTTTTCCTTTTTCTTTTCATTTATTTGCTCATTTATTGCTGTCTCATTATTTCTATCTGCCTTACCGTAAGTCCACCATTCCTCTACTGTAGAGCTCTCTGTTTTCTGGGTTATTTGTTGTTTATAATGTTGATCACAATGAGAAAATTCATAGACCCTGTCTATATTATTAGTCCTCTTGTCCAGTTTGGTTCATTTGGGCTACTCAAGTGGTATCAAACCTACCAAAATGATTAGTTGTGTTTTGGGGAGGATTTTTTGTTTGTTTGTTTGTTTTTTAACTTTTTTTTACTTTACCCAGACAAATTGCTAGGGGGATTTCTGCCTGTCTTTGCCCACTAATGAAGGCAATAAAATAATCAGACTAAGAATTAAGGAACCAGAACAGGTTAGTACCAGAACCCTGCTAGTTGACTAATTGTTTTTGTCCTGTCTTGGTTGGACATTAGCCATATCATTTGCTTTAAAAAGAAAAAGAAAGAAAGAAAGAATCCTACTGCGCAACCTCTTTTTTAGAGTTGTTTATAAAAATTGGAAAATAGCAGGTGTGGTTTTGATGATAGCTTTAAACCAATGATTTTACCTATAGTAGTTTTCCAAAGATGGCTGCTTAAATAGACTGCCACCCCTTGGAAACCTCTGACTGCTCTCAAAAGAAACTTGAGTTTTAAAAGTTAATAGAATTAATTAAGTAGAATCACAGTATTCAGCTTTTCCAGTCTCTAAATTGTAAATTGTGTGTCCTTCAGTTTGCCAGATTATTTTACTACATGTTTTTTGAAGAAAAAATTTACCTTCTCAGTGGTGACTTTACTCTCCCACGAAACCTATTTTTATTCCTAAATTGAAGGCTCATCCCAATGAAAGGATCCTGATTTATCTGTGTATCTAATTACTATGTTTTTGTTACTTGCTCTTACGAAATACCTCTTATAAAAGTTAATACTTTGTTTGTAATTAGGTATACTGCTTTATATCTTTAGTTCCATGTAATCTTACATCTTTATCTCCTCAATTTATGGAGCTGAGTTTGCTAATATCAACAAGCTTTTAAGGGAAGCTGGGATGGCTCAGTGGGTTAAGCGCTCTCTTTGTAGCCGCGGAAACCGAGAATCGAATCGTGGCCCCAGCCCATGCAGACCCATATGCTGAATTGGGGTGTACTTCCCAATTCAGCATATGGGTCCCCCAGTTCGGTTCTTGCCCCACAGTTCCGCCCCTGACTCAAGGCACCAAGGGGGTGTATCTTCTATGTGGGAGGTCTCCAGCTAGGTTCCCACCTTGCATGGCCCCTACCTACCTGTGTGACACAAAACCATGTTGAAAACTGATGATGTACAACTATGGAGACTGCTCTGGGCCCTCCCCCTTTTCTCTGTCTCTATCTCTGTCTCTGTCAAAAACAATAAAATAAACCTTAAACAAACAAACAAAAACAGGCTTTTAAAAGAAGTATTGAATCTTATCCAGATTTCTAACTCAGTCTATCATTTCAACTATTTGTTAGTTAGGGGTATAGAAACCAGAATATTTCCTTATCTCCACTCCCATCAGCCCAGTCCCAGCAGAAATGTTTCAAGAAGCTCTGTCACTACCTGAAATGGAGCATAAGTGTGGTTTGCCATCAAATTACCCACCATCAGTCTGCACCCAGTCTACTGATCTTTAAGCAGGTGAAAGCTCTTGCCCTGTGTAAAAGCAGAAGTTGCTGATATGCACACAGCTCAACCCCTTTGCTGCAATTTTTCATGTCAATGCAGGACTCTTTTTAGATCTGTGATGCTTAGCAGGATCAGGCCTTAAGCTATATCCTCTTTTGGATTCCAACATTCTCTGCTGTCAAATCGGCTAGGTAAGCGATTCATGACCCACTCACTCCCAGCATTAAACCCTACTTAAATAAAATTTTGGATGGTTATTAGTCACCACCCTTTGAGGAAGTGATGGTCACTAGCATAAAGCAGTTGTCTCTGAAAATGCATTCTTCTTGACAAATTATCATAGCCCACTTGCCTATCTCCTAGCACATGAAGGACTGTTTGAAAAATTCATATTTAAAAATTAATAAGTGGGGAAGCTGGGGTGGCTCAGTGGGTTAAGCGCTCACTTTGCAGCGCCAGGGACTGAGGATCAAATCCCGGCCCCGGCCCGTGTGTGGGCCCATATGCTGAACTGGGGAGTTCCCCCAGTTCAGTTCTCTCTCTGTCTCTGTATCTCTCACTCTCTCTCTCTCTCTCTGTCTCTCTCTGTCAAAAACAATAAAAAATAAATTAAAAAGAAAATTGATAGTTTAAAAAAAAATTAATAAGTAACTATCTTCTGACTTCCTCCCTAGTATAAATTGAACTTGGCATCAGTGGAACCAATGGACTGTATTCAGAGTTCAGTGCTATAAATTTGAATTAACTGTGGTCCTTTTAGCCCAATGGACATAAAATTTTGCCTCTTCAGATTTTCCCAAATGCTATTAAGAGAATCCTGAAGAGAATGTATAGTGTTTGCTCTATGATATATAAGAATATTTTAAACTTGCTGTTGTGTTCCATTATTAGGTTCACTGCAGCTGAGCTGGACATAAATTAAAGAACCAGGATCAGAACTAAAAACTAAAACCTTTCTACCTAAAAATGCTATATATGGGATTTTCTTTTGCTTAAGGCTAAGTCATGAGTGGTTCTCTTAGATGATGAGCAAAGAAACCTTTTTAAAGCTATATTTTGAATGCTTTATTCCCATTTCAAGTATGCATGTCAAGTACAGTCTCCCTGTATCCTGCCTCCTCTTTAGATATTTAAGAGCAAGTATACTAGAAATAAAAATACAGATGGAATAATATGGGATTTAGTTCTCATTTAAAAAGAAATTAAATAGATTCATTTCCAATGTATTAAAATTTAATTTATATTCTACTAAGGTCTCCAAATATTTTTCACACTGTAATTTAATTCAGTAAACATTTGAACACCTATTTTGTACACTAGGCAATCTGGAACATTTAAAGATAAGAGACGCTGGTCACCAACAACTTGACAGTTTTTGCCTATGGGTCTCAGTATTGGGTTTGGAGTTTAAGTTATTTTCTTCTAGTCCATGTTTAACAAATACTATGTGTACACAAGTTTTCTGATTTTTTTTAAGGATTTATTTTATTATTTTTGGCAGACAGAGACAGAAAGAAGAGAGAGGGCCCAGAGCAGTCTCCATAGTTGTACATCATCAGTTTTCGACATGATTTCATTCTACAGAGGTGGCCACACAGGGCGGGAACTGGGTTGGGGGTCTCCCGCATGGGAGGCACGCCCTCTTGAGCCAGGGTCTGAACCGGGGCACAAGAACCGAACTGGGGACCGAGAACTGAACTGGGGGCCTCTCACATGGAAGCATCCCTCAGATCAGCATATGGGTCTGCACAGGCTGGAGCTGGAATTCGATCCTCGGTCCCCCGGGCTGCAAAGTGAATGCTTAACCTGCTGAGCCATCCCAGCTTCCCCTGTTTTTTTTTTATTTTTAAGAACAAGATTAATACTACAGTACTCTATAGAAGATAACCAAAATTCCGTATATTTATTCTACAGCTATTCATTGTTTACTATGTACAGCGAACTCTATTAGACCCAAGGGAGTGGGAGAGCTAGTAGGACATGATACCTGCCTTCAGATAGATTTCAAAACAGTAAGAGTGATAAAGTGTACACAGATAACTATTTTGACTTCTTTTGTGGTACTTGTCATATTGTACCTTGTACTATAAAGTACTCTCATAGTTCAAAAGGACATTTGTTTGAAAGAATCAGATAATTTTATAATATATTTTTACCTCAAAAAAAATGTGAGGTGTGGATTATAGTTTTTAAACAAAAACAAGCCTGTAATCAATTTTAAATGTTTATTATTAGAAAAGAAATCTTTAACTTTTGTCTTTGATCAGATTATTTTATTGATAGTATTCAAGCATGCATTTTTAGAGTGAAGACCTGTTTAGTGGGCTTTATTTTAAATTCACTTCTACTTTATGTTAGGGCTGTGTCCAGACCTATCAGTTATCTATTCACTTTGCTTCTATAATATAATGCAGACCTCCCTACTGGAAAGCTAAGTGGATCATCCAGGAATTATAAATATTCCTAAACCATTAATGCTGACAGCTATGCACACTGCAATAGTTCAAAACCATTTCTGTAAATACACACGCATACCTAATTTATTGTGCTTCACAGATGTTGCATTTTTTTTACAAAAAGAAGGCAAGACCTTCCACCAGCGAAGTACAACTTGCTTTATTGCAGTGGTCTGGAATGCAACCTATATCTCCGAATTATACCTATAGACTTAGCTCTGAGTCAGTAACACTCCTCATATGTCTACCAGATTTAAAGTGTCTCCCTCTTAGAAGAAACTTATTCTTAGACTACTCAAAATCTCTGAAATGATTTTAATGTTTTAGGGAACTGTTTATGGTATATTAGACATTTATTTTGTATCTTCTTGATTTTTTTGTTGTTGTTGTTGTTGTTCTTACCCTGTATTTAAGGGCGAAAAAATAATGTTAAACTGAGCCCTTACTTGGTGTAATTTCTGCTAATTTTTAAATCTAATTTTAAGTGTAATTCTTGATTTAAACTAAAATTCTTAATTGTAATAAAGGTGGTAAAAACACATCTCTCTGTAAAATTGTAAGTTCTACCATTTATTTACAGAGTGTAATATTTAGGAAACTAATGATCAGAGTTCAGTAAAACTATATTCCTTCTGAAAACCAGGGAACATAATAATTATCTAGTATCTAATCGTGTTTCATCCTTTTCAAAAGTCTCATGGACATCACTTACTTTTGTTTTCTCTTCCATTCTGTGTCTGTGAAGCTTCTCTGCCTTGCTCTAAATCAGCAGTTTTCATGCAGCTGTTCCCTCATCAAGGTACTCTACTTCTGTCATCTTTGCATGTAACACTGTTTACCCTGCGCTCATCCTGGGCACTTGGCATGAGACCTCATTCACCAGTCCCTGTGAGCATAGTCTGGCTTAGAGCCTATGGAACTCGTAAAACCACGGCTTTAAAGTCTGGGTGCTTCCTGGCACTGCAGGGACATGCATCCTGACTTGGTCAAAGAGACCGAGGATAAGGAGCTGCTTACACTCCCCTGCACACTGAAGACACAGTCCCAGCCTTGGACTAACACAGGCAGATTAACAAGAGGCTCCAGAGAGAGTTAACAGAGAATGGAGAAAGCAGGGTATGTGGTTCGAGGATGAGTTTTTAGCTTAGGAAATACTTGTTCCCAAATATAAAACGAACCCCACTGTTTCCTTAGAAAGTACAGCTAATGGTTCAATCTCACCCATGTTTTTAAAAAGGGAATATGGTCTTTAACTCTAAGGACTAAGATGAAAAAATATGATACACTTATGTCTAATTTATAAAAGATGTCTTTTCTTTCTTTTACTCTTCTATAATTATAATATGGAAAAATTAGACCTAATAGAAAAAAGCTAGCAATTGATGAAAGTCCATTAAATTTTTTCAAAAAAATTCTTAGTTACTATTTTGTATATCTAGCTCAAAATACAAGTATTTCTAAATATATATTTAACACATCTTTGTGAATGTATTTACTATAGCATAAGAAGCTTTGGTTGCCTTTTTATCTAAGATTTATTAGTTTTTGTGTTTATTTATGTTAGCTTCAGTAATTTTACAAATTTCAGTATAAAATTCAAGTTCTATGCATTTCTAAAAGTCTTTTCAGTATATCACTTGGTCTTTTTTATTACTGGTACTAGGAGCATCTTAGTTTATATAATTATTTTATTTATGTGCAAAAGAAAACTCTTCACGTGGATTATCTTACCAGTATCTGAGTTTTCTACAACCCTTTGAAATAGACACATGTACTGTATCCTTAATGGCCAGAACTACAAATAAGAGTTCTGGTCCAACCAAGTCTCAAACCTGGGTCTACTGACACATTTGCCTTCTTGTATCTATACGAAGACTTCTCTGACAGGTTTGCCGTCTTACACATGTAATAAACTGAGCAATGCAGAGTCATTGCCTGCTAGTGAATATGCTGCTGTGCAGCTGATGGGAGATTGGGGTTCTCTGTCACTAGTCTTTCATTTTTGTTGTGTAACTTTTCACAAACTACCTAACCCATTTCTCCTAAGCTTCTCAAGAACTAAACGAGATTGAATCCTTTTATTATTTCATGCAAATAAGAGATTCCAGTTTGGGAGATTGCTTTGGTGTTTAAAAAATAGGTGAATTTTTGTTTTAGTTACGTGTTTTATTGTTTGTCAGGCTGGATCTATATCCATAGTTGTCCAGATAAACAAACCTGAAACCTGCCTTCAAGGAACTCATGTTTGAGTAGAGGAGATAGACATGTAACTTGAACAACTATATGTAATCTAATAATTATTTTTACCTTTTACTTGATGCACTAAATTTTAGCCCAAAACACCTTTTGTTTAGGATTTTATCTTTATCTAGAAACACCACAATTCATCATTGAAGCGTAGTGCTTGCTAATAAACACTGCTATAGAGAATTTCCAGCTTCTTATGCCCTGCATGTTTGACCACAGCATATCTGTGGGGGTAATTTAAAATAGCAGATCAGGACTACAGAAGTTTTTACTTTCATTTTATTCAGATGGTGGCCCCTGTGTTTCTGTCACTTTGTGCATTTGTGCTTTGGTGCCCACTGACTGTGAGCAGGCCCTGTCCTCACACAGAAGCATTGCCACCTTGCAGTGCGGTTGATAACTGCTTTCCTCTGTGAGTGAGCCACAGTCTAGCTGTGGCAAGGCTGCACCAAAGGTGGCCACACAACAGAGCCCCAGGACGGCAGATTGCTGGCAGAGGGCCACAGGCCTTTCTGGTGGTGGTCTACACAGTGCCTCTCCTGATTGCCATCTCCTAGTTTTTTCAAACCTTCATCTTTTAAAAGTGCTACCTTTACCTGAATCTTATTTCCTGTTAAAGAAATGACCCCTGATAAGTCGTTGTTGGACTTGAATTTGTAGGCCATCAAATGGAAACATCAAATACACTGTTAAGTTCGTGATGGAGGAAGTTCTGATGGAGGAAGCTAAAAAAAAATAATTCTGTCTTTTTCACTAAAAACATGACCTCACCCTCTGGAGATCAGGAGTTGCATCCTTTTTGGCTCTGAATTACAGCCATCACGTTTAAAAATGAAGCATTCAATTCAACCAAAATTATTGAAAAAAAATATGAACTAAATCTTAAAAGAAAACAAAAATGAATAATAAATTATCTTTGCTCTCCTAGATGATTTTACTCTAGTAGAGGAAATAAGATGTATACGTAAGTTGAGATAGTATAGAAAAATGTAATAAATATAAATGCCATAGAAGAGGGAGAAATTTCTGGCAGGAGACAGAAGAATGCATCTTGAAAGAAACAGAGATGAGAAATATGAGTTGAATTTTAATGTTGTAGAAATAGAGAAGGCAATTAAAAGAGCTTGCAGAAACAAGTTCAAGATTCATTCAAGAGATGATGATCAGCCTTCTTTCAATTTTGTTGGGTTTTTAATAGCTCTGGAGAAGATGCAAAGAAAGAGGCAGAAGAGAATAAAAGTCATCCAAAATTCTGTTATCCACAGAAAAGTTCTGTGAACATTATGATGTGTTTCCATCCATTTATCTTTCTACACATATGATTAGATTAGAAAAGAACAGATTCGAGATGATGGTTCACTATGCTTGGTTCAGGTGTTGCTGACATTTCTAACTCTGCATTCACACTACTAGCCCCGTGTACTTTTTCATAAACATCTGACAAGTGTCCATGTTCCTTTGATAAGTTCAAGACAGCAAACCTTTGCTGCGTCTGTAAATCAGGTCTTATGCCTATAGCTAGCTGCCTTATGCTCTGACTTGAATTCAAGGCTGAATCCAAATGAAGAATGTGTGACTCCTAGAAAGAGATTATCACATATCCATTTCCTGTTCATGAACCAACAAATAGATGGATTTCTCTATGTACATTTTCTAGAACATAAACAGTTTTTGACTTGAAATGCTACCTTTTGTCCAAAAATAGAAATGTTTCCATTCTCAAATTTAATGATTATTTTAAAATTCAAATAGTCCTGCTATGAGTAAAGTAAAAATTATCTGAAATAATGCCATCCAGAGACAGCATGTTTTTGGCAAAAGTTTTCCCAGCTTTTTTTCCCCTACTCCTAAATTTATGGTTATCTTTCAGTAACTATTAATCACTACATTTTGATACAAATTGCTAAAAATGCTTTCCAGCTGTTTGCTTTCCCATCAGTAGTTATACTAAAGGTGGATATAATCAGTCTAATTATTTTGGTAATTTTATGGAGGTGAAACAGAAAAGTACAGAGGTCATAAGTTTATAATGAATTTTTAGCACATTTGCTTCAGGGCATTTGCAGCCGAGTCTGACGCAGTGACCAAGGTGATTCCGAAGCATTTGGCTAAGTTACACTGGGTGCAAGAAAATCTTTTATAACCTTTTAATGAACTGATATTTTTCCAAAAAAAAATTTTGAGGAAAATGGTAGATTACTTTGCTGTTTAATAATTTATACTTTTCATTTTGGGATTATCAGTGGTTCTCAATTCATATATGAATCATTTCAAGCACATGTGTCAAGAAATAAACACACTTAAAAATCCAGCATCCAGATTAAGAAACAGAACATTAACAGCAACCCAAGAAGCCACCTCATGCCCCCTTTTGGTCACTGCTTCCCTAGGGAGTAATCACTGTTCTGTTACCTAATATGTAGTCTTTATTAATCTGAGGGGTAAACAATATCTTGTTCTTACTTCATAACTTACTGTTATGAAGTCACTACTTAGATAATTTATAAAATTCATTGTAAGGCCCAGTTTTTGTACGTTCATTCTCCTCCATGAGAGAAATAAATGGCATCTGTTTAAAGCGCAGAACATAAAATGACTTGCCGTAGTTGAAAAGGTCAAAACAGATTCTACAGTATGACCTATGTGACCTATTATTTTCTCAGTAGACATTTGAGTTCCTTTGGGACAGGTACTATGATTAAAAAAATAAAAAGTGGAGATGCTGGGATAGCTCAGCAGGATGAGCACTTGCCTTGCAACTGTGAGGTCTGGGGCAACTCTGAGGTCTTTATTTTGTTTAATTAATAATTCGAATCCCAGCCCGTGCATACTCACATGCTGAACTGCGGTGCAACTGGTAACTGCTGCAAGTGAAGGCTTGCCTTCCATGCAGAAGACCCCAGTTCAGTTCCTGCCCTGTGTGGCCCCACATCCATCTATGTGGAATGAAACCATATCACAACTAATAATGTATATAGAGACTGGTCTATGCCCTCCCCCTTCTTTATCTTTCTCTCTAACCTTTCAAACAATAAAATACATCTTTACAAAATAATAAAACCAATCTGCCATTGATTGAAAAATAAAAAAGGATTTGCCTTTCTTTGAAATGATGCATTTCCAGTACCTACTAAAATTGGAGAGGATGTATTGTCTGTGTATAGACCAGTAAGGCTATGTGGCTAGAAGCTGACCTCTGCTGGAACCTTCTGGT
>PVKE010029174.1:0-20441 GCA_004027555.1 Craseonycteris thonglongyai | reverse complement strand
TTTAAATGATTTTATTATACGTGTGTTTTTTATTTACTTTGTATTATGTTTTGTATATATGTTTCTTTGTGTGTATATAATTTGTACAATAAATTTATTATTTTAAAATTATTTTTGTTTATTATTTTTTATTCTTGTTCAATAATAAATATCCTTAGAAATAGCTGGTGCCCGCTGCCCTACCGATATTTTAGAATGCACCCTAGGGTATAAAAAGGTTGGGAACCCCTGCCCTATAGCATCTGTCAATCAGAGGCAAGGGAGCACTTTGGATCCCATTTTTGTCCAGGGGTGTTAATCATATCATCCTGGGGCCAACTATCAGTCCCAAAGCCTTTTCTTCGTTTTTCATTAGAAGCTGAAGGGTTCCTCATGCATAGAGGAATTCTTGTGAATTGCCGTGAAATCCAGAGTTCTTGAGTTGTGCCCATGGGCTAGATGCTGCACACATACTGGTCCAGAAGTACAGTGATACTTTGGAATCCAAACACCCCAAAACTCGAACAACCTGGAATCTGAAAGAAAAAATAAAGCAAATTTTGCCTTGGAATCCGAACGCTACTTTGGAATCCAAATGCCAATATGTTCGCATGGGGCTTATCGACTGTACAGCCCGTAGTTTTATTGGAGCATCCATTCATTGTTGGTGTGAGGTATACTTCAAGAGCGGTGTGGGGGAATTGGTCTAACACAGATTGTATAGGCAGCAAGCCCTACCCCATCATAGTGTATGACCAAGCCGTTGCTATAGTTACCTCTCTTATACTGTTTGGTTTACACGTATGTTTCTGGCAACCCCTACACTTTGTTACTTAAGTTGTTGTCTGAAGCTGTGTCCTGAGTGATTTTTGTTGCTAATTGTGTGCCGATTTTTCATTATTTTTTATATAACAGAAAGTAGTGATTCACCATGGGACCTAGAAAGTGCAATGAGAACAATAAGAGTAAGAAGAAAGCTGTTAGAGCTACAATTGAGGTTAAGAAAGATCTTATTGTTAAGCATGAAAGCAGTACACATATGACTGATCTCATTATGTTCAGAATACCGAAATCGACTGTTTCTATGATTTTGAAAAATAAAGAAGCTATCAAAGCAGCTGATGTGGCGAAAGGAGTTACAACACTAAGCTCTAGAGAAAAAAAAGTATGGAAGAAATGGAAAAACTATTCTTAGTTTGAATTAATGAAAAACAGCTTGCTGGTGATGTGATAACTGAAACAATCATTTGTGGAAAAGTCAAGGTTCTGTATAAGGATCTAGAGAACAGCATGCCTGGTACTAGTGATCAAAAGGTGGACTTTACAGCCAGTAGAGAGAGGTGTGAAAACTTTAAGAAAAGGACTGGGATTCATAGTGTTGTCACACACAGAGAGGGTGTAAATTCCAACTCAGAAGCAACAAAAAAGTTTGTGAAAGAGTTCAAGGAATTAGTGAAAAGTGAGGGGAATGTTCCAAACCAAGTTTTTAATTGTAATGAAACTGGACTCTTGTGGGAAAAGATGCCCAGGTGGACAAACATCACAAAAGAAGAAAGAGCTGAACCAGGTCACAAGCCAATGAAAGACCGTCTGACTCCCTTGCTATGTGGAAATGCTAGGGGGGACTGCAAAATCAAGCCTCTTCTAGTGTACCATTCGGAAACCCATGAATTTTTAAAAAGAATAACATCATTAAGAGCAAACTAAATGTTACATGGAGATCAAATGTCAAAGCACGGGTTACCAGACAATTCTTCACTGAATGGATACACACAGAGTTTGCTTCAGCAGTAAAGGACTATCTGCAGAAGAAAAATCTTCCAATGAAGCCTCTTCTTGTTCTGAACAATGTCCCTGCACATCCTCCAGGCTTAGAAGAAGATTTGGTGGAGGAATATAGCTCCATCAAGATAAAATATTTGTCCTCCAACACCACTCCTCTTATCCAGTCCAATGGACCAGCAGGTGATCTCGAACTTCAAAAAATTGTACATCAAGGCTATGTTCCAAAGACTATTTTGAAATTACAAACAAAACACAACTGACCCTCTGAGAGTTCTGGAAGGATCACTACAATATCCTCCATTGCCTAGGAATATTCAAGAAAGCATGGAGGGAAGTGTCTTTGAGGACAATGAACTCTGCCTGGAAAAATCTCTGGCCTGAATGTGTTGCTGCAAGGGACATAGAAGGTTTTGAAGAACATCTGTTGTTCCTGACGTCTTATCTCTGGGCCGGTCTACGGGTTTGGAAATCAGTGAAGAGGATGTAAATGAGTTAGTGGACAATCACAGGACTGAGCTGACAGAGGAAGGGCTTCAGCACCTCAAACAGCAGCAGCAGAAAGAAATCTCAGAAGAAATTTCTTCTGGGGAGGAACAGAGAGACCCTAGAACCATTCCTTCTGGTGAAATCAAGGGCCTTCTTAGCATGTGGTCCAAAACCCAGGCAGCTGTTGAGGAGTGGTCTACTAATAAAGCCCTAGATGACAGGTGTGTTAAGTTGTTTGATGATAACATGATTGACCATTTCATAGAAGTACAAAAAGGTTGCCAACATCAGACCACTCTGGAATGTTGGTTCTCAAAAGCAAACACAACCAGTGACCCCAAGCCCTCTAACAAGTGGTACCATAGCAAAGGGAGTTAAAGGACAAAGAATGCAGACACCTGAAGTTATGGAAGGTGACTCTTCTTCCTCTTCCATCTCTCAAAGCATACACATTTGACATCATCATTATTTTTAAAAAATATTATTACTTGTTAATATTTTACCTTAAAATTAATAAAATTAAAATTTTACTTTAAATCCAGGGTATTAACTGTTAAAATCATTTTGAAAATTTGAGTTTGTAACACCCAGGAACAGATTAATCCTGTTTCTCTTATTTTAAAAGGGGAAAACTTGTCTTGGAGCTCAAACATTTTGGAACTCAAACAGGGCTCTGAGATGGATTAAGTTCGAATTCCAAGGCATCACTGTAGTTCCATCACGTCACTCAAAGCTGATCAAGGTTCAGAGAACTGTGAAACACTAACTAAATTGACAAGAAACACAATTGGTCTCTTTGAGGAAAATTTTAAGAAATTGCAATGTGAAATAAACCTGACTTGACAATAGGATCCTGTTATCAGTATAGCAGGTTCCCTGTGAACACTAGTTTACATATCAATACTTTATTTGGCAGATACAGAATTAAACATTGAGTGTTAGAAGCTCTTAAAATGTATCTCCATTAAGCCATCTAAGTCTTGAAAATTAGCTTTCTCTATTCTGGGGATATTTCTGTCAAGGTTAGGGCTGTTGCTCTCCTAGAATCAAAGCACCCTCTTCTTAGATAGTATCAGAAAACAGTAACAGATTCCACAGGTATTTCAATGTTCCAGGCAAGTTACAGTGCAGTTTCATTTTATATTAGTGACATTTGAGCCATGTCCTTGACATGAGGATTGATCATCTTCCAACTCTACCAGCAACACACTTGTAAGCTGTCTCTTCAGCTTTTGATATTATGATTACGTTGCTGTCTGTTTTCACTTTCAGAAGATGATCTTTTCCCTATTCTATCCCCACGTTCTGGATGTTCTACTATAGTCCTTCATGTGCCAACAATATTCAAGTTTTAAGAATGACTTTAAAGCTGTGTGACAGGACCATCACATTTACTAAGAATTCCCAAGGTTCTTCATAATGAAATTATCAAATTATTCATGTGTGTGAATGTACTAAAATGTGATGACTTACATAATTTGGGAGGGCATTAAGTGTTCCATGGGCCTGAAATTCTAATTAGCATATGAACATGTTAAAAATCGAAGAAATAAATTTGTACAAATTATACTTATTCACACTAATTTTGCACATTTAGAAGTTTGTTTTATCTTTGATCTTGTGACAAAGTCTATACTGGAAAATCATGCAATAACTTTGATCATATAACTTAATCATTTGTGCATGACTTGTTAATTTTTATTTTAGTTTTAAATATTTTTAAAATTTATTTTATTTGTGAGAAGTTGAGAGAGAGAGAGAGAAAGAGAGGGAAATAATGGGCGAGGACCGAGAGCAGTGTCCATAAGTTGTACATTATTAGTTGTGACACAGCTTCATTCCACACAGGTGGATGTGGGGCCGTGAGGGGCAGGAACTAAACTGGGGGCCTCCTGTATGGGAGGTGAGAACCTTTGCCATTGAGCCAACCCAATGGTTGTGCTGCAGTTCAGCATATGGGTTTGCATAGGCTGGGGCCAGGAATTGAACCCAGGATCTTGAGTTTGTGAGGCAAGCCCTCAACTGCTGAGCTATCCCAGCATCTCCTCCTTGTCTGGTTTCAACATTAGAGTTATACTAGTCTGAAAGAATAGCTGAGAAGCTTTGCATCTTTTCCTATCTTCTGGAAAAGTTTATGCAGCATGTGTTTCTTGTTAAGACTGTTCTTTGCAAGGACTTGGCCTGGTATATTTATTTCTTCTTGGAGATTCTTTACCGTTGAGAAATTCAAACATCCCCAAAGTAGAAGTATGATGTAATGAAACTTGATGTACCCATTACCTGGCTTTAGTAATCGTCAACTCATGGTCAGTCTTGTCAAATCTATTATTTTAAATATTATTTTGAAGCAAATCCTAGATACTACACAATTATGCATGTTTTACCATAGATTTCTAAGACATATTCTTTATTAAAGCATATCCAGAATACTGTCATCAAAAAAAAAAAAAAAGAGAGAGAAAAGAAAACTACTACCACCACCAAAAACAAAAACACAAAAAACAATTCCTGAATATAATGAAACCAGTGCTGAAATTTCCAATTGTTTCATAAATCATCTTTTATAATTTGTTTGAATCACAAATGAGGTCCATATATTGCAATTGGTTGATATATTTTTTAAGTCTTCTACTATATGGACTTTTCTCTTATATCATTTTATCCTTATAGTATACTTGTTATGGAAATTAGGTTTTCATGTGTTATACAATAACACATGAGTGTTATACAATAAAAATGAGAGCCACATGTGTAATTTAAAATTTTTTAGTAGCCATAATAAAAAATATAAGGAGAGAGGTACAATTTATTTCAATAATATAGTTTCTTTAACCTAATATATTCAAAATATAATTATTTCAACATGTAATCAATATAAAAATTGAGATATTTTACATTATTTTTTTGGATACAAATTCAGTGTGTATTTTATAGTTGGATACAAATCCAGTGTGTATTTTATATTTTAATTTTAACTAGCCATTTCTTTTTTGAGAAACATAAAAGAAAATGTCAGGATATAATCCAATCATATAAATGGATTAAGTTCCTCTATCAATAGACAAAAACAAAACAAAACAAAACAAAACAAAACCTTGTGTATGCATATATGTATATGTGTTGTTTTCGACAGAGAGAGAGAGAGACAGGGACAGAGAGAGACAGAAAGAAGGAGGAGAGCCAAGAGGAGTCTCCACTGTCATACCTTAGTTTTCCATGTAATTTCATTCCGCAGGTGGGTGCGGGGCCACACAGGGCAGGAACAGGGCTGGGGGCCTTCTGCATGAGAGGCATGCCCTGGCAAGCTGGGGGCTGCCTACATGAGAAGCAGGCTGGGGGCGGGAGCAGAACTGCCCCCCCCCCCCCCCCGCCCCACATGGGAAGCTTGCCCCGGTGAAAACTGAACTGGGGGAATACCCCAGTTCAGCACATGGGTCCACATGGGCCGGGGGTCAGGACTCAATCCTCGGACCCCCCAGGGCTATAAGATGAGCTCTTAACCTGTGGAACCATCCTGGCATCCTGTATATTTGTGTATCTCTCTCTCTCTCTCTCTCTCTCTCTCTGTGTTTATATCTATCTATCCATCCATCCACCCGTCCATCCATCTTCAAATCCAATCATTTGCTTTTTATAAGAAACATATCTAAAACGAAATGACTCTGAGTAATTGATGATTTGAAAAAGTGATATCCAAGGTAAATATTGATTAGAAGAAAACAAATGCAGTGGTATTAATTTTACATGAAAAAATTTCAAGATGAAAAATCACGAAATGCAAAAAAGAGAAATATTTTTATACTGATGAAGAGAGCAATTTACAAAAAGAGTTTGAACAGTCAAAACCTTTTACCTGATATAATTCTAAAGTATAAATTTGAAAGTATTATTAATACCTAAATAAATTGACAGATGCACAAACTTAGTGGTAGACTTTTACATATATAGTAGAAATTGATAGATCGTGTGAACAGAACTTTAAAAAGAATGTAAATAATATAATTAACAAATTTGATCTAATCTGTATTTAACTCCCCTCAAAATAAATAAATAAATAAGCAAACAAACAAATAAATAAATAAATAAAAGAGAGCATGCACAGTTTTCAAAGACCAATGGAATATCTACAAAAATTGGTTATAAGTCAAAAGAAATAACTCAAATTTCAAGAAATTCTATACTTGATCTTAGCCAAAAGGCCAAGAAATGATCAAGAAATTCTTATTTGTTAATTGTTAAATTTGTTGGGGTGACATTGGTTGGCAACATAGTTTCCAGGTGTATAACTCTACATCACATCACCCATGCACTGCATTATGTGCTCACCACCCAGAATCGGCTCTCTCTCCATCACCACATATCTGGTGCCCATTCCCAACTCCTCTACCACAAGAAATTCTTAAAAGCAAAAATTCTAGTCTTGATTCTCTGATCTCAATGAAATGAAATTAGAAATTAATAAGATAACAATAAACATTTAAAAATGTTTCTGAATAATTCTTAAAGAGGAAATTGGAACTAAAATTACAAACTATTTTTAAATAATCTAAAAATAAGATTAATTATCTAAACTTAAGTCATATATTCAAAGTAGTATTTGAGGTAATGTATTGACAATATATTAAAAATCAAGAAAGATTAAAAACAAATAATTTATAACTCAAGAAACTAGAAAGAGAAAATATAACTCAAAGAAAGAAAAAGCAAATTATAAAATATTAATATCAAAAATGTGTTCAGGGGATGCCAGTATAGCTCACCGTTGTGTACAGGGTTCTATTCCTGGCCCCAGCCTGTGAAACCCTATATAATATGGTGAACTGTGGCTCAACTGGTAACTTTCAGTATGACTTGGCTGCAAAGGTGCTTGCCTCCCATATGGAAGGTCCCCAGTTTGGTTTCCTCTCCACACGGCCCCACATCCAACTGTGTGGAATGAAACCATGTCACAACTAATTATGTACAACTATGGAGACTGCTCTGGGCCCTCCTCCTTCTCTCTCTGTCTCACTTCCTCTCAAAACTATAAAATAAAATTTTTTTAAATGTAGTAAATAGATTTTTTCAGTAATATTACAAGTTATTTACTTGAAAACAGCAATGAAATAGATATTTGGCAAGTATGATTATGATAAAAGAGAAACAACAGATTAACTACATTAGGGAGTGAATCAATTATATAGATGAAGGAGATTTGCTTTAACTTTTGGAGATTACAAAAGACAGTATTTCTATGAAGTGAATGATCTTGTTGGAAAATATACATAAGATAACTGTTAAAGAAAGGCAGAGACAATTAGAGAACTTAAAAAGATAAAAAACCACAGAAAAAATTTAGAAGGTTTCCAAAAATCTGCTATGAAAAAATCTCTGGGAGAAGATCATGGTGGCAGCATAGTTTTAAATTTTCCAAAATTCCTCCCAAGAAACCAAAATACCAACTAGGATAGAGTTGAAATCTGCAGAAGTAGGAGAAGAAGAAAAGGGTATTTGGGAAAGAGGAATAATTTATGCAAATACCCTGAATTGCTGGGAATGGAAAGAAAACCCAAAGAGCCCTTGTGTGATACTCATCTTGTGAGTGTGGGTGGGAACCAGGCTTGTTTACCATCAATTGAATACTGCAAATGTGACAAAGATGGACATGATTACATGTACTTGATTAAGTTTCACAATATTGCAACTCATCTGGTTAGGAGATGCTATCTCTTGCTGGCTTTGAGGAAACAAGCAGCCATACAGGGAAGGTCCATGGAATCAGGCATAAGAGTGGCCTCCAGACAATAGCCAACAACAAACTGAGTTTCTCTCTCCAACAGTCATTCCATGAAAATGAACTGCTGCCAACAGCCTTATGAACTTCAAAGTGGACCCTTCCTTAGTGGAGCCTCTTATGAGACTGAAACCCTGGTCAATTCTTTAATTAAAGCACTGTGACACCGTAAACCTGTCTAAGCCATGCCCAGACTTTTAACCCATGAAAACTTTGAGTTAATAGATGTGTGTTGTTTTCAGCTGCCAAATTTGTGGTGATATTATACAGCAATAAAGAAGTAATACATGAGCAGAGGGTAATAATTATTCCCATGAGGGAAAGAATGGTAAAAGTGATGGTGTGTGATTTCCAAGGCTAGATCATAAAAAGCAAGGTGGCTTTTCACCTTGCTCACTAATATTCAAGATGGAAACCTTCAGCCACAATGTAAGCAGTCTGGCTACCTTAATAAGCTCGACATGTGAGTAGCCCAAACTGTCATGTAGAGTGTGACCATATGTAAAGAGCCTGAGACTACGAGAAAGGAGAGAAATGGCCGCAGACCCTCAGCAGCAGCTGCCTCCCCCAGATTCCTCCCCAGCCTCTGTCTGACTGCAACAGAGACCTTGAGCCAGAAGCACATAGCTGAGTCCTTCCTGAATTCCTGACCTGCAGAAACCAGAAGAGAACTTTTCTTTTTTCCAGTTTATGGTGATTTTATTTTTACACAGCGATGAATAACTAGAACAGATAATAATAAAAATAAAATGTATTGATCTAATTTGAAGGATATTAGAAAATCAACTCATTATTCTGAAAACTAGTAAATAAAAAGAATCAAGCATTTTTTCCTATTTTTCTTGTATGAGCTTGAAATTGGTACCCAGAAACCCAAATAGTTTATGGTGGAAAGTTTCTCATGAAAGACATATTTCTGCTAATAGATTAAAAAGAGTGATAGAATATAGGGTTAAGAGAGCTAAACATTAAGTATCAACGGTTGCCAGCATCATAAAAGCAGTCCCTCCTGATGGAAGAGCATGCCACTGTGAGGTAATCTGCAAACATAGAAAAGAAAACATCTATGGGTCAAGCTTTTAGACTTATAGAAACTATCAATTTATGAAAAATACAGTCTAGGGAAATATGAAGTTATACCACAGGGATGCATTCAGCAAAATCTAGACTTGTAGTGTTCATTACCATAACCACTAGCCACATAAGGTGTTGAACATCATCCCCTATACTTTATGGTTGTTTTTTCTCATCTCTCTGAATATCAAGAGAAAAATCTAAAAAATTTCCAGAAAAAAAAGAGAGGTTAGTTATAAGAAACAGAATGTCACTGGACTTTGTACCATCACCACAGAATACTAAAAGACAACAGAAGAATATCTCTAGTTCTAAGGGGAAATAAATGTTATGCTAGAATTCTACAGTCAACCAAATGTGACATTCAAATGTGAGAGGAAAAAAGGTAACTTTAAACTTGTCATGATTCTACAAGACTTGGAAAATATCCCCGCTGCCCACTGCTCAGTATGGAGTGGGAAAAACCATGTTGAAAGGCTCTCCTGTGGTCCAGCTCTTTTTATTGAAGTCTTTTGTATTCTTGCCTCATTGTATTCCTTGTATTTGTGGGTCTTGAGCTTGGGACAGGGGTTAGCAAACTATAGTCCTCAGGTCAAACCCACCCTGCTGCCTAATTTTGAAAATAAAGTTTTATTGGAACATAGACATGTTCATCCATTTACATATTCATGGCTGCTTTCACCCTGCAATGGCAGAGTTGAGTAATTGCTACAGAGACTGCATAACTCAGGTCGCCTAAAACCAGGGCAAGGACGAAGGTGAGCAAAGAGGAGCATGCAATGTTAAGGAGGTACTGCTTTTTAAGGCTGACCCTGCACTTGTGTGATCCTGAGTGTGAGCATCTTTTTCAATTTGCTTACTAGCCACTTCACTAGCCTCACTTTATTCCCCTTCTCTGCCTAGAACATTTAATATGCAGCTGTTAGCAGAAATGGTTCCCCTGGCTTAGTCTGTCAGAAATTCTTTGTATTTTTAGAATTGTTTTCTCTGCACATGATGACCATGGTTTTCTACTTTCTGCCCTCTCTGCCAATTTGAACATATGTACCCCCTAATTTTACAGTTAAAACATAGGTTTAGGCCTATATTCGCTGTATAAGACTACCCCCCACTTCCGAGGCTGTAGTCTTATACAGCGAATATAGACCTAAACTTATGTTTTAACTGTAAAATTAAGGGGTCATCTTATACGCCCGGTCGTCTTATACGCCGGAAAATACAGTACTTTTAATTTTGTTATTATTTGTCATTAAAGATTTGTTTTATTGGACAGAGAGAGATAGAGTGAAAGAGAGAAGGGAGGAGGGCCCAGAGCAGTCTCCATAATTGTACATCACTGGTTGTGACATTTTCATTCCACACAGGTGGATGTGGGGCCGTGTGCAGTGGGAACTGAACTGAGGGTCTTCAATGTGGGATGTGAGAACCTTCACCACCATCTGGGCAGTCACACTTGCACCGCAGTTCAGCATATGGAGCTGCACAGGTTGGGGCTGGGATTCGATCCCCAGACCGTATGGTGGCATGGCAAGTGCCCAACCTGCTGAGCTATCCCAGCATCCCCTGTGATTATTTTTTAAATACATTTTTTTTTGTAGATATTTTGGGTAGGAGGAAAGTAGATCTATTTTACAGAGAAATTTAATGACAATTCAGTCTAAAATACAGCACTTTAATATAATCTGTTACCCTCCTCTTATTCCTTTTATTAAAATCAGTTTTCTTATAGAATCTATTATTGAGAAGTTTATCTTTTCAGATTAAATGTGACAGTACTATAGAGGACATAACATACAAGTAGAGTTATATGTCCTTTGCCAACCACTTTGTGGTCCAGTTCCTAAAAAGTTCATAAACATGTCACTGGAAGTTTTATTCATATTGATTATTTTCTCTTCTGGAACCTTTGAAAAATACTTATTATGTGAGGCATAGAATTAATCTTTCCTTATTTCTTATTGCTCACCTTGCTCAGTAAAATAACATTACTGAAATGTTTATTTATTTAGTATCTACTTTGTGCCAACTGCTGTTCTAGGTTCTTGGGCTAATGTTGATGAAAAACTGATGATGTTTTTGCTTTCATGGAGTTTACAGTCTAGTTGGGAAGACACAGATTTATCAAATATTGAATTATGAACCATGGTAAGTGGTGTGAAAGAAAGATACAAGAGGCTGTAACAATGTCTAAAATGTGGTCCTGATTTGAAATGTAATTCTAGGATTGGTTCCCCAAGAAAGTGGTTTTTGAGTTGAAATCAACTAAAAGTTATTTCCTACTTCTGGAGGAGTAGGAAATAACCAGGTGAATTAGGGGAGTAGAAAAGAGTATTTGGAGGAGAAAGAACACTTCAGGCAAATGCTTGAGGTAGTACTGAGCATGGCATAATCTAGGAACTGGAAGAAGGCCAAAGTGACCAGAGGTCTGATTGCTACTCCTAAGAAGGTAAGTATGGAGAAGTGAGGCTGGAAAAGGTGGGGAAGCATTTACATTATATATGAGGGCTGTCTGGAAAAAATCCAGCTATTGTCAATATAATGAGAACAGTTACATGGCTGGATACTTTCCAGAAGCCTTGCATATGATAAGAATTTTGGTCCTAATGCTTGGAGAAATTGGAATCTATTGACAGGCTTTTAAGCTGGGACATGACTTGACTTGACCATATTTAGCTTAAACAAAAATCAGCTTGCTAACAGAGTAGAAAATTGGATAGAGGATATGAGGTGGGCAGTTAGGAAATTATTATAGTGGTCCAGGTGAGAGTTGGTGGATTGGACTATGGTGGTAAGGGAAGAGATGAAATGAAATTAATTGATTCAAGAAATATTCAGAAGGTAATATGAAGAACTCTTTGTAATGATTTTTGACATGGGGATGAGCAAGTGGTGGTTGGCAAGGACAAGTTCTAAGCTTTGAGTTTGCTCAGTTGAATGGATTTTGTTGCTATTTACTTAAAAAAATATCATAGATGAATTAAGTTGGAGGGATAGATCATGTTTCAATTTGGGATGCCTCTAATACGTGCAAACAAAGATAGATGCATATTTAAGATATACGGTATTTGAGCTGAGGGTGTGTTTGAGATTACCTGAGGGAGTCTAGAGAGCTTGCAAAAGAGCCTTGAGGAAATGACAGGTAGCATAGAAGGGGATTACCCAACAAAGAGGCCAATGAAGTAGCAGCCACAAACAGAAGAGGAAAATCAGAAGAGCGTGGTTTCGTGGAAGCCAAAGGATGAGTGTGTTTAAAGAATGGATTTGCCATCAGTGAGGCTGCTAATTTAAGAAGATAAAAACATTTATTGAATCTGGTGGCAAGAAAATTATTAGTGATCTTTATAAAAATAATTTCCTAGTTTAGTCAGGGAAAAATTCAGTATTACCAGCATGAAGGGAGGGGCAGACAGGAGCAAGTTTCCTGGGAAGAGGCACATGGAGGAGGGATCTCATGCCCTTCTCCCCTGTGGAAGCATTGGGAGCTGGAGCACAAGGCCCAAAGGTGCAAGTCTCAGGCAAGAATGTGATTGATCGAGGAAAAGACCCTCCTGCTCCCTTCTGAAGCGCAAGGGCAGGGGAAGGTGCCAATCAGCCAGCCTAGGACAGGGATTGGCTGGAAAGTTGAATTCTGGGGTGGGCAGAGAACATGAGTGGAGAATTTAAAAGGAAGGAGAACAAAAACTCAGGTGTTGGCTCTCTCACTCTCTTGGATTGGGATGAGGGGGTAGTCACTGAGAGGATGATATTGCAGCCACCTGCATGCCACAAAGGACAGTATTGTTAAAAGGGAGAGGGAACTCTGGGTGCAGCCTGAGACTGGTCTGGTTTGGTAGAGGTTGGTAGGATTACTTTTTGGGGGTGCTTAGAAATTATGTAGCTTTTAAATAAAGACTCTTTTTCAACACACACTGCCTTTGAAATTTACAATGGGCCGTGGGCAGTGGAACTGCTGGTTTTTGTTCAGTAACAGCAGCAGTATGTTGAAAAGTTGGTAGGAGGTGAGGAAACTGTCCGCAAATGAAATGAATTTGGTGGTGAAGGGGAATCTCCTGAAAGGGAAGTGAATTTAAAGTCTTTTTTTTTTACTTTTACTTTCCTTTTTTTTTTTCTTTTTTCTCTTTTCTTGTTTCCATCCTTCATTTTTATTTTATTTATTTTTTTAAGATTTATTTTATTGTTTTTGAGAGAGAGAGAGAGAGAGAGAGGTGAGTCCATAGTTGTACGTCATTAGTTTTCTACATAGTTTTATTCCACAGGTGGGTGCTGGGCTGCACAGGGCAGGAACTGGGCAGGGGGCCTCCTGCAGCAGAGGCTTACCTGGCCTCCCACAAGAAGGCACACCCTGGTGGGAACCAAACTGGGTGAGGAGCACACCCCAGTTCAGCATATGGGTCCACACAGGCCAGGGCACTCAATCCATTGAGCCATTCCGGCTTCTCCCATCCTTTATTTTTAATGCAAGAAAGCTGAGTATGTTTAAAAGGATAGAAGGAATCAGAAAAGACCGATAAGTTAAAGATCTTGAATAGAAAAGCAATAATAAAAAAACAAGTCTCCCAAGACTGGAGAGTGTGGGATCCAGAACACAGTGACCCTGCAGGCCTTGGAAAATCAATGAATTTACAGTCTCAGGTCCCCCAGTGTTTAGGAAAGTTATATCTTCTGAAGTACTATTTGGATATATGCTGATGACTTATTTTTTGTTGTTGTTTGTTGTTTTTGTCTCAGTGAATGATAATGAAATAAACAGGACCATTTAGGTCATTTGCTCTTGACATTATTCTAACACATCATTTCCCAAGCAGTGGTATGTGTACCCCCCAGGAGTACATAATGGATTGTTCAGGGGCATGCAAAAAATAATCAGCAATGGCAAAAAACAAACAAATAAAAAAATGCAAAATGTTATTTATGGAACAATGAGTGTTAAGTTGGCATCACCATTAACACAGATGTTACCGGGTAGAACTGAGATTATCCCTCTGTGGTGACCAAAACTGCTACCGGAGGGAAACTGAACATGGGTTCATGCTGCCTGCTCTATTCGGCCAATAGACCAGCACAGGAGTTGGGCCATAGAATAAGTGTTCGTTGTCAGAGCACCAGTGACCTGAGAAGGCAGTGGGCTTCCAAGGCTGCCTTCAGCACCGGGCCTGACACCAGAGCCACTGCTGTGCCTAGCACGCCCAGCTGACTGCTCCCTGCAAACCAAACATCTGTGTCTCAAGTGCTGCCCTTGGCCAACCACACCTCCATGTCCTAAGCTCTGCCTTGCCAGCCAAACCTCCGCATCTTAAGCCCTGCTCTTTGCTGATGCCATGCAGGTCAAGCTGGTTGTCATGACCCCAGTGCCTCTCTGCTCCTCTCCTCTGCCCACCTCCTCTGTTGCCATCTGCTTCTTCTTTGTGTTCACCCTCCTTCTGGTTTATATCCCTGCCTGGAAGGTAGGTGGGTCCTTCTCTCCCTATTAACTATGTCCTATCACCTATGCTAGCTTGCAGCTTTGTCAATTGTGATCAATTAACACCAATGAAGTCTATGCCTCTCAGGCCCAAGAACTTCCATCCTGTGGGGAAGGAGGTTCATCAGGTCGGGGATTTATGGCTGCCCCGGGCAGCCTCCTCCTTCTACGGCCCCCTTTCTCCTTCACCCTGTTACAGAGACAGCCCCAAACTGCTCTTCTACCAATAAGAACTTCCCCAAACATGTAAACACATCTGTATCCAGATCATTTGATCCATTTAGTTATTGAATAAGTAAAAATGCATTGTCTTTAATCATAATTCTTTTCAAGTAGTTTTTTAAATTTAATGTTTCAGTTATTATTGTCAGGGATTTTTAAGCGTGTCATTGATGGATCAGTGGTTGAAAACAGGAATGGTTAAAAAACCAAAATGATGTGGGTTATAACCCATCACCAAGTACTGTACTTCTCAACATGTGTCTGCAGCTGTGAGTACACTCACACCAGGAGATAGTAAAAAGGTGCGTGCCTCAGATTCTACTCAGAAGAAAAGGAAATACTCTAAAGAGTATAGTAAATATGAGTTTTCATTTGCAGGGGATGATGACTTTCCTAAGCTGTTGTGTGTTGTGTGAGGAAATATTATCCAACCGTTTCATAAAACCCTCTCAACTCATGCAATGTTTAGAAACTAAACATTTTATGTATAAAAACAAACACATTATTTTCAACACTTAGAAAAGTGTCCAACTGTTACTTCATACATGATGGCAGGAAAGAAAGACAATGAGAATGCAGTTGAGGCTTCATACCATATTGTTTATTTCATAGCTAAATGTGGTAAAAACCACATCATAGATGAAGATTTAATTTCTCCTTGTATTAATGACACCATTTTTTTTGTATGTTTAGGGAAGAATATATTTGCAAAATCAATACTATCTCTTTTCCAAATAATACAATGTCTCAATGAATTCAGGAGATGTCTGATGATGTTGAAGCTGTAGTAGTAGTTAGATTAGAAAAAGTGAATTCCTTTCCATCTAGGTTGATGAAAGTGTAGTTGTGGCTGATTTACCTATTTTGCTCATCAACATGAGGTATTTGGTAGGAAATTAAATTGAGGAAAATGTGTTGCTTTGTTATGCATTGACAGAGGGTATGACAAGCGAAGATATTTTTAATGTAATCAATGGTCATTTCATTGAAAAGGACATTAGTTGGTCACATTGTTATGGTGTATGCACTGACAGTGGCAAGCCTATGTTAGGTATTTCATAGGCCTATGAGGCTGAATTAAAGAAATAGCTTCCCACATACCATGGAGTCACTGTTGCATTCATAGAAAAACTCTTGCATAAAGCCTCTCCCTAGTGAACTGAAAGATGTTCTTGATGAGACTGTAAAAGTTGTAAATTTTAATAAGTCACCACCATGAACTCCAGGTTGTTGAAAGCACTGTGTGAAGAAATGAACAGCATTCACAGTTCATTACTTTTGCACACAAGAGATAAGGTGGCTATCTCGTGGCAAAGTACTTATGCAGATATTTGAACTCAGACATGAAGTCCAAGTATTTTTTGAAGAATATCATTTCCTTCTTGCCCCAAAGTTTCAGTACAGTGATTGGCTTCAAAGTCTTGCATATTTATCTGATATATATATATATATATATATATTTTTTTTTTAGAAATAAACTCAACTTTGGACTTCTAAACAGCTCAACTGCTATATTCAAAGTAACTGACAAAATTGAGTCAATGATTAAAAAACTAGAGTTTCAGAAAGCATGTATTGAAAAAGTTCAGCCTTGGGGAAGCCTGGATGGCTAAGTGGGTTAAGTGCTCACTTTGCAGCCCGGGGGACCAAGGATCGAATCCTGACCTCAGCCTGTGCGGACCCATATGCTGAACTGGGAGTGCCCCCAGTTCAGTTCTCACCGGGGTGAAGACCCCGGCCCAATTCTTGCCCTGTGCAGCCTGGCACCCACCTGTGGAATGAAACTATGTGGAAAGACCAATGATGTGCAGCTATGGAAACTGTTCTGGGCCCTCCTCCTCTCTGTCTCTGTATCTCTCTCTCTCTCTGTCAAAAAGAATAAAAATAAATCTTTAAAAAAAAAAAAAGAAAAAGTTCAGCCTTAAGTTTTTGAAACTTTGCATAATATCTTCTCGGAGAATAACTTGCACTTATCCCAAAATGTGAAAGAGAATATTGTCAGTCACTTGGAGGGTCTTAAAGTGTCCTTTTCTAAGTACTCCCTTCAACATAGAAAAGAATCTGTTTAACCTTGACTCCAGAACATTCTTCACTGAGCAGCATAGGGGTTACAATGTTTGTACTATACAGAAGAAAGGCACACCTGGCTATGATTGTATTTCTCTACCAAAGGTCACTGCTCCTGAAGGGTACATCCCTCCAGCCACCGCTCTCCATGGAAATTCTGGTAACTACTCTTTCCCTGGGATTGCCAACCAAGGAGAATCAGTTCCTGGTTTCCTTTAACCTTGCCCATATTTTAGTAAAGGCAACACTGACTTAGCATCTCCACATTCTGGGTCTTTTTCTCCTTCCTTGGTGTCTCTTTCCCTGATCTCAAAGTTCCAAGATCTTTTTACTTAGAATCAAACCCACTCCTGCAAAAGGATTATTTTCAATTATTTATATTTGATCTGATTCTTCATTCTAATAACATTAAATCTTTGCATTCAGTACCTAGGTGTTACTTTGTGATATTTTGATGTGGCTATGGTACTATTATGTAACTAGCATTCTTAACCCAGTGTGGTTGTGGCCGTTCTCCACTGCTGGTTGAAGGGTCCATCTCTATAATACCAAGTCCTAACCTAGTGCTTGCCAGTAAGTACACTGATCAGCTGTGTGTCAAGCATTGTGTGGCGTACTTCACATATGCTGTTTATAACCACCGTGGTGTTTTTATTATCCCTACTTTAGAATAAGAGACTAAGCCTGTTCCTTCTTCTATGCTACTGTATATTTTCTTCTTTCTTTTTTGTATAGGGGCTTTTGGGGGGTTTGTTTTTAGGACAAGGTTTATTCCAATAAGATAATAATAACAAAAACTGCTCTTTATTGAGCACTTACTATATATAGTGGACTCTTAGTTAACTAGCACCCATGGGGATTGGTACATGCTGGATAAATATAAGTAGACTCTCTATTAACTGGAACTGAAGCAACTGGCACTCTCAAGCAACTGGCAAAATCTCAAGCAATCAGCAAGATTTTTGTGCCAATTGCTTGAGTTCCAGTTAAGAGTTTACTGTACAAGGCATTGTGGTAAACATTCTGCATTAATTACCTAATTTATTTATTTTTACACTTTGTTTATTTTGACATTCAGTATTATTTTATATTAATTTCATGGCAGCATAGTGGTTAGATACCGACTAGTCTAGTGTTCACCTGACACTAAACATAGTTATTACCATATTACTTACAATATTCCCTATGCCGTACCGTACATCCCCATGACTATTTTGTAACTACCAATTTGTGCTTCTTAATTCTTTCACCTTTTTCACCCTGCACCCAAACCCTCTCCCATCTATCATCCCAATAAATCTACTACCCATTTGGCACTATGCACAGTTATTACAATACTATTGACTGTATTTCTTGTGCTACACCCTATGTCCCCATGACTACTGTGTAACAACCAAGTTGTATTTCTTAATCCCTCCCCTTTTTCACTCTCTTCCCCCCCCATCCTCTCATCTGGCAACCACCAAAATGTTCTCTGTATCTATGAGTTTGTTTCTGTTTTGTTTGTTTATTTTGTTGTTTAGATTCCACATATAGGTGAAATCACATTGCATCTGTCTTTCTCTGCCTGATATACTCCACTCAGCACAGTGCCCTCCAGGTCCATCTATGCCGCTGCAGACGGCAAGAACCCAGTTCTATCCACGACCAAGCAACAGTCCATGGCATACGTGTGCCACCTACTCTTCATCTATTCATCCACTGACGAACACCAACATTGCCTCCACATTTTAGCCATTATCAACAGTGCTGCAATGGCCATACTCTTGTATTTGTCCCCATGAAGAAATGTTTTGGGTTTCTTCAGGTAAATATCCATAAATGAATTACTGGGTCCTTCTTTGTTTTTTGTTTTTTGTTGTTGTTGTTTTTTTTTGTTACTGTTATAGCCTTTGTTTTAATATTTATTTTGTCTAGTATAAGTACTGCTACCTTGGTTTTTTTTTTTCCGATTTTATGAAATAGCTTTTTCCCATCACTTTACTTTCAGTCTGTGTGTGCCTTTTGATCTGAAGTGAGTCTCTTTTAGGCAGCATAATCGTATATGAAGGTCTTGTTTTCTCATTCGTTCAGTCATCCTATCTTTTTGTTGGAGCACTTAATCCATTTACATTGGAAGTAATTATTAATAGATATATTGTTATTGCTATCTTATTTCTTTTTCTTGTCTTAAAGAAGTACCTCTAAGACTTTTTGTAATGCTGGTTTGGCGGTAACAAACTTCTTTAGCTTTTCTTTTCTTTCTTTCCTTATTTTTTATTTATTTTCATTGTTTTTGACAGACAGACAGAGACAGAGAGAGACAGGGAGAAGGGGGAGGGCCCAGAGCAATCTCCATAGTTGCACGCCACTGGTTTTCAACATAATTTCATTCCATAGGTGGCTGGGGGCTGCACAGGGCAGGGACTGGGCTTAGGGCCTCCTGCATGGGAGGCATGCCTCTGCAAGCCAAGGGCTCCCACATAGGAAGCTCACCCTGGTGAGAACCAGACTGGGAGCACACCCCAGTTCAGCATATGGGTCCACATGAGCTGGAGCAGGGTTTTGATCCTTAGATCCTGGGGCTGCAAATGGGTGCTCAACCTGCTGAGCCGTCTCCGCGTCCCCCTTTAGCTTTTTCTTGTCTGAGAAGCTCTTGATCTCTTTTTTTATTCTAAATGGTATTTTTGCTGGGTAGAGTAATATAGGTTGTAGGTTCTTGCTTTCCAATACTTTGAATATTTCCTGCCAATCCCTCTGGCCTGCAAAGTTTTGGTTGAGAATTCAGCTGACAGTCTTATAGAAACTTCCTTGTAGGCAACTAGGTGCTTTGTCTTGCTGCTGTTAAGGTTCTCTCTTTATCTTCAACCTTAGACATTTTAGTTATAATGTGTCTTGGTAAGGGCCTGTTTGGATTCATCTTGTTTGGGACTCTCTGAGCTCCGGGTCTTGCATATTCATTTCTTTCATCAGTTAGAGAAGTTTGCAGCCATTATTTCTTGAGATAGATTTTTAGTTCCTTGCTCTCTCTTTTCTCCTTCTGGTATCCCTATGATGTGAATGTTGGTAGTTTGATGTTGTCCCAGGGGTCCCTTAAACTATCTATGTATATTGGATTCTTTATTATTATTATTTCTTTTGCTTTTCAGATTGGGTATTTTATGCTACTTATTTTCTAAATCACTGGTTTAATCCTCTGCTTCATCTAATCTAGTATTGATTCCTTCTAATGTATTTTCATTTCAGTTATTATATTCTTTGCTTCTTTTATTTATTTAATTTTTATCTTTTTTTTTTATTAATATTATTATATTTTATTGTTAAATTTAATGGGGTGACATTGGTTGGTAACAATTAGATAGTTTCCAGATGTACAACTCCACATCACATCACCCATGCATCGCATTATGTGCCCAGTTCCCAGAATCAGGTCCCCCTCCACCACCATATATCTGGTGCCCACTCCCACCTCCCCCCGCCAACACTCCCTCCCCACTCCTCCCTCCTCTCCAGGTAAACACCAAACCATTGAGTGTGTCCATAATGCTGGTGCCCTCTCCCACCTCCCCTCCCTCTCTCCCTCCCCCCTCCTCCCTCTCCCTCAGGCAATCACCA
>PVKE010029173.1:0-20438 GCA_004027555.1 Craseonycteris thonglongyai | reverse complement strand
CACGGTGAGCCAATCACAACAAGCAAAGGTTCAAAGGTTATAATAGACCGCCTCTCTGACTCTGGCCAATCTGAGCAGGCTTTTTACTAGAACACAGTGTAGCTTTGGGTACAGAACATGTATAATTTGCATGCATAAAAAGCCTGCTTGGATTGGCTGAGTTAGAGAGGCGGTCCGAGCAGCCTTGCAGTGATTGGTGTGGGATCGAGTTGGAAAATTCGTTTAGCGGCATATCGAGATGTTTTTCGGGATATACTTGGCGTATAAGACGACCCCCGATTTTCGGTTGACTTTTTTTCATTTCAAAAGTCGTCTTATATGCCAGAAAATACGGTACTCATTTTGTCTTACTATGTTGAGCACATAATTGGCAGTCAAAAATACTTATCAAAAAATGCTTAGCAAATTGAATGTTGGGATTTTGTTTTTGTTTTTGTTTTTTATACCAACTGTCCAACTAATACATGCCCATGATGGTCATTAGTCCCCAAGGAAGCACCTTTCAGGAAGACTGGATGTCATTCTACTCGTAAAAAGAAAGATTTAATTTAAGAATGTTCCTAATATGTACTAGAAAATGTGAACCCTTCTTGTAAAAGTTACCATTAGAGGATTATGTGACTGTGAATGTAACAGAAAAAACTTGAACTTGATTTTCATATATAACAGGAACATTGGATTACTGTATCTTCTGTTTTGTTATGACATGTTTAATACCAGACAGCCTGACCTCCTATTCTAGCTTAATAATTTTAATTTCTCCAATAACACGGTTTCTGTAACAATGAATCATAATATTAATAAATGTTTTGAAGACTTTCTTGTACGAAGTGAGTAATTCTTACCACCAAGGACATTTCTCTGCACACTAAAAGAAGAGATCGTAAGACAGTTGCCCTTTGCCATCATCCAAGTTGACTTTGAAAAGCATAATAAGTGATACAGCAACCAAGCTTTTCTTCATGGGACTTGTTAAGTGTATATCTTGCCCATATCTAAGTGTCTCCATTATTGATACTGCCTCAGCCTCCTGGGACTCAGGAGACAGAGGAGAGAGAGGTTGATTCGGTTAGTGTTCCCAGGTTCACACATGGTAGTTGCTTTAGAGACACACTTATTTCTGGAGTTGTCTCCCGAAGAAAAAATAACACAGTTGTAATCTTAAGAAAAACAGAATATTTAGGAACCAACTTTATAATACGTATTTCTTTTGTTACTACTTGTGCTTGTTTATCTATTCCATAGTTAGTATATATTGTTATATATAACATGTTCTGATTCCATGGTACTACACAGTGATTTACAAAAATGGCCACAGTAAAAGATAGAAAAACCTCTGAGCAGAAAAGGCTTAAATCCTGGTAAAAGGGAGTTGTTCATGGCTTCTATCATTGGCTACTAATACTGTCACTGCCCTAATGCAGTTTCTCTGCCATTTTGACTGGATTGTCTGTTTTGTATAACTAGTGTATTCTGTGTCTTCTTGGCATTAGCAATCAAGAAAAACATTGCTATCTGCACGTTCTAGCTTTTGTAAGAATTGTAGCCTGTTAGGTGAGCTTTAATGAAGCACTTGTGCTAGACTTCAAATGGTACACAAGATAAGAAGAGCTCTCTTACCACTCCTGTACCCTCTTCATGGGGTTAAGGTGAGAAGCTGCCTCATCTCTCTCCCTGAGCACTGCCCATGCCAAATTTGAGTAATAGAAGTAGAGATAGGACACAGCATAGAACAGAAACCACATGATAATAATGTCCTGGCTTTACACTAAAAGAAGTGATCATATTATAAGAGATAGGAGTGTGTTTTATCCATAAATATTTTACTACAAATATCTGAAGAACTTAAAGCTCTCGGTCTCCCCATCTCTATGAAAAGACGATGGGGAATCTAGATGGGCCAACATAATTGAAATTCAGTATCATGTGGTGGGGGAAGAGGGATGACAGGATTGGGAGGCAAATAACAGGAAGAAGACAGAAAGGGAGAAATCCTTGACACTGGGTTGAAATGACATCAGTATGGAGTGATGGGCAATTTAAGAAGAACAATAAAACGTACTTTTGCTTTATCTTCTGGTTAGATGTAATCTTGATTATCTAATAGTATTCTTTCCTTTCTGATAATGTATTTTTCATCCTATCCAAACATCAGGCCAGCAGAAAGATATGTACACACAAAAGAAACAGAATGAATGCAGTGGGAGTTACCTAGAAGGCACAATCTGTGAATGAAAAGCATACATTTTTCCATAGATACACCTGGGCAGTATTTCACTCACAATGCTACCTCCGCCTTTCTTTCTTGAAGCCATCACGCAGAACTTACTCCTCTCCGTGGCCCCTTGCAGGAGTTCTATATTCTATTGTTCACACTTACAGAATGGCTATAGATACAAGCTGTGGAATCCCAGAGGAGTTGTGTGTGGAGGAGAGCAGAGAAGAAGAGTTTACCCAGTCCATCCTAATTGTTTCTGTCTTACTCTTCTTTTGTCTCTTGAAGCCTGCAGATGTTGCAGTTTTTCAGATATAAAGAAGTCATGTATTCTTCCTTATTAAAAAGTTCATTTAAAGACATATATATAATGTTTAAAATCCTGTTATCTGCTCTCTAAGCCACAATTTGCTGACCACTAAAACTGGGGAAACAAAAAACAAAACAAAACAAAACAAAAAAAAAACAACAAAAAGGAAAACACCAGAAAAACTAACAGGCAGACAAGTGGAACATTAGAAGCACACTGCTGCAGGAAATGCTGCTGATTCTAAGGTCTTTCTGGCTCTCTCTTTCTGACTGGGGCCTGAATTGGTTTCTGATGTCTGTCTAAATTAACCCCTTGTTATTGAAAGTCAACACCTATTTGTATGAGTCAAGAAAGAAGTTGTTCTCCTGCAATTGTGGTGGCCTGCTGCTATGCAGGAGCCGCCCAACGTTTCCAGCAAGGTGAGAACATTGATTTCCCTGCTGTTTGCACAACTCGTCTTTTCACACTCCAGAAAGCCTTGGTTCTAAGGATCAAGTGACAGAATTAAGGTTGCTGTGAATTGCTACCTACTTTCAATGCCATTTTCTATCATTGGTATAAGTGGAGAAAAAGCTAAGAGGAGAGGAAGTTGTGTGGCTTGACTCATAATATGAGGTCTGTCAAATAAGTTCGCGAACTCATCCTAGAAAACATGCTATATAACTCATTTCTGAATATCACTAAAGGCACCTTTAAAAAAAAATTTTTTTTTGACAGAAAGAGAGAGACACAGAGAAGGGAAAGGGCCCAGAGCAGTCTCCATAGTTGCATGTCTTTAGTTTTCTACAGTTTCATTCCACAGGTGGGTGCAGGTTTGCACAGGGCAGGAACCGGCAGAAGATCTCCTGCATGGGAAGCACGCCCCCATGAGATGGAACTGGGGACACACCCATTTCAGCATATGGGTTCACATGGCCAGGGCCAGGATTCGATCCTTGGACCCCGGGGCTGCAAGATGAGCGCTCAACCCACAGAGTCATCCTGGCATCGCCCAGGCAACTTTTAAGTGCTCCCCTTGGAAAGCTCTGCACCGATGCCAGCACCTAGTTCACCTTTCAAAGCAACTTTGGAACTCTTTTCCTGGAATGGCTGTCAGAGCCATTGTTGTACAACTCTTAATATTCTAAATATCATCAAAATGTCTTCCTTTCAATATTTTTTTAAATCTTTGGGTAAAGAAAGAAGTCATTGGGGGCTAGATCAGGTGAGTAGGGAGAATGTTTGAATACAGCTATTTGTTCACTGCTCAAAACTCCTTTATAATCAGTGCCATGTGAGCTGGTGCATCACATCATTGTGATGCAAGAACCATGAGTTACTGGTGAAAAGTTCAGGTCATTTTTGTCTTACTTTTTCAGCCCGCCTCTTCAGTACTTCCAAATAGTCAACTTGGTTGACTGTCCAGTTGATACAAATTCATAATGGATAATTTCTCTGGTATCAAAAAAGGTTAGCAACATTATTTTGCATCTTTATTTGGATTGTTTCAGTCATGGAGAATTGGCTGACTTCCATCGTGCATTTTGACGCTTTGTTTCAGGGTTGTACTGACACACCCATGTTTCATCACGAGTGATAACATGGCCCAAAACATCATATTGCCTCTCAAAAGGTCTTGGCAAACTTCAACTTTCCTTTGCTTTTTTTTGCTTCAGGACCATTTTAGCACACACCCATCTCATACAAAGATTTTCAGTTAAGATATTGCTAGCTGTTCTTCTATCGATGTTTACTTGGTCTGCTAGGCTTCTCACAGTCAGCTGATGATTTTGACACACAATTCGATGAATTTTTACAACGGTTTCATCAGTTCTGCTTGTTACTGATCATCCTGACCTCTCTTCATCAGAGATGTTTTTTATCCCCGCAGAAAAACATTTAATCCATTTATTCACTGCCATTTTCTTCAAGGCATTATCTCCATACCATTGGACTAACATGTCCCTGATTTCACTTCCACTCTTGCCAAGTTGAACAAGAATTTTAATGTTTGTTCATTGCTCTAATTAAAGCTCTGACATTCTTGCACATAAAAATGGTACACAAAAATACAACAATAATGAATGCCACTCAGCAAGACACTGCCATATGTCGATATGAACACAGCTATGAGACACTCATATACCAAGGTTATGAAACATTACTGAGTTGTTTGCACAATGCTGTCAATATAAGTGCACTGTGGCAAGTTTACAAACTTAATAGTCACATCTCATATATTATACAAGTACTAACCAAAGAAATCTAATATAACGATATTGATATTAGAAATGAAAACTTGGGACAAAAAGAATTATTAATGATAAAGACTGATTTCATGGATGCTGGGATAGCTAAACAGGTTGCTTGTCTTGTAACCTCGAGGTCCTGGGATTGAATACCAATCCTGGCCCATGCAAACTCATACACTGAATTGTGGCACAACTGGTAACAATTAAAAATTTTTAAGCATTTTATCATGTAACTTAAAAATATCAAAAGCAATAAAAATGGATAGAATTATAAAAAATAACCAAATCCACTATTATAATGGGAGATTTTAACATGTCTCTCTCAGTACTGATAAAACAAACCAAAAATTAAAATATATCAGTAAAGGTATAGATAACTTGAATAACATGATTAACAAATTGCACCTAATTAACATATACAGAGTATTACGTCCCCAAACAGCAAAATTCTCATGAAAAGTATCTCATGACAGTAAAAAATTAAAAAATCTGAATCTTTTGTTGAATAGACTCTATAATTAAAAATCTTCCTACACACAAACACACACACACACACACACACACACACACACACACACAAATAGTTCAGATATCTCCAATAGTTTTCACAAATAGTTAAAGAAGAAATAGTATCAGTTTAATACAAACATCTAGAGAAAGAATAAAGGAAATATTTCCCTCTCCCTACTCATTTATGAGATCTGCATAACCTTGATACTAAAACTGAAAAAGTATATTACAATGAAGAAAAATTATAAACCTCATGAGAGATTCATTAACATAGATGCAAAAAATTTTAACATAATATTAGCAAATTAAATCCATAATATATAGAAATAATAAGAGTAAGTTGGGTTTATTCTAAGAATGAATGTTTGGTTTCATATTTTAAAAATCAATATATGTATTGTAACTTACTAAATTAACAGAATAAAAAAGAAAAAGTATGGTATAATTTCAGTAAATGCAGGAAAAACCTTTGATAAAAATCAACTACCATTTGTTAAAAAAAAAAACCACCAAAAAGTTATGCTAAGATTAGTAGAGAACTTTTCTCACATACTAATTTTGTTCTCTCTCAAATATTTGACTGAAGCAATAGCAAAAGCTTTGTTTTGAAAATGCAAAAATCACAAAGCTTAAGAAAATGGAAGAGGGGAAAAGAACAATAAAATATTAGAAAATGCAAAGTAGATAAAAGACCTAGCAGTATCCTGAGAGAATGACAGTCTAAACCAGCAGTGCAGAGATCAATCTGAGTGACACCACAGAACCCTCTCAAAGGCTCAGGCCTCTGAGGTTTCAGGACAGCTAACAACAGGACTGGCTGAAGTCAGTGTATTCTTTCGCTTCTGCACATAGCCTGAATTTGTGGCTTTTCTAATACAAGCTGGAGGAGGTTGGGGGTTTATTCTAAAGTAAAAGTAAAGCACCAGGTTGGGGTACGATACCCATAACAGGGGGATTAACTGGTAACTTATATCTCCAGCTCATTTCCCCACTCAGCTCCCACAGGTTCAAGCCTGAAGACACCTTTCCTGTTGGTACTTGGAAACTCAGCCCTGGGTAATGAGACAGCCCAAGGGAAGAAAGAGAAAGGTCCTGATGGATGTTTTGCACCCAATCTTGCTTCTGTGAGACCCATCCTTGGTCCTTGACAAGCTCTGTCTTAGCACCCTGGGTATCCACCTTAAATGTGAGCTAATAACCCTGCATCCTCAGACCCTGGGAAAAGTACCACAAACACTCATGAAAGGGTTAACTCGGTCCTTTCCTCCGTAAAACTTGAAACAAAATGGAAACTCAGAGGCCAATAAAACTTCCCCCAAATCTACCATTAATATCTTCAGAAAAATAAGATGCATGTGATACATGAATAAATGCCATAAAAAGAACTTTCAAGAAAAAAGAGAATTCTTAGAAATTAAACTTGTTGTTTCAGAAATGAAAGGTTTAGAAGAAGACTTGAGAGATAAAGTTCAGGCCGTCCCTGCCAAGAAGTAGAATGAAAAGAGAGCGATAGGGAAGAAAAAACAATGAAGTTAGAGGACCATCCAGGAGGTTCCAAAATCTTTAAAATATGAGTTTTATAAAGAGACAACAAAGAAAACTAATTTTTAAAACATCTCTTAGGACTAAAGGTCAGGATTTTCGTAATGCAAAAGACCCCCTTGAGCGCCCAGTTCCAGGGATGAAAACAGACCTTCCCTGAGGCATGTCATAGAGAAGCCACTCTCTAACACAAACTGGAATATATTAGATCCAGGTACAGAAGAATGCTTGCGTTGTACAGCACCTACCAGTGTACCTAGCATTATTATAGAAGCCCCTGGGTTCTAAACACAGGTATGAAAGGTAACTCTACCCTGACAGAAATGTCTCGTTTATATAAGAGGTGCTACCAGAAAGCTTGGAGGAAAACCGAGAAGATTGGTAACAAGCTGGTAGGGAAGGGCGATGATAGGAGGAAGAATTTTAGTTAGGGTTTTCACTTACAGTTGGAACAGAACTCCAGCTCCAAATAGAGCAAGCGGAGTGGGAAGTCTCAGCGCGGCAACGTCCAGGTGGCAAGACCATTAGCACAGCATGAGGAAGGAACTCAGACGATATCAGGGTCTCTCTGTGTGTCTCAGCTCCACCTCCTCTGTGCAATGGCTTCATTCCACAGGCAAGGTCTCTCGACTTGGTGGTGGAGATAGATGAGGGCACCTATAAGTCTACGTATTTACAACTTCTGATTCACAAGGGAGAGACACTCTGTGTGTTGCTGTTCTTACAGTAAATTTCATGGGAGAATGTAATTGGCCCTACTTTATGCCACTAAATTCCTGTGCTGGGGAAGTGGCTAGTCTGCTTCAAGGGCACCTCCCTGCAATGAAGAGATCCCATTGCTAGCCCCATAAAATTTAACTGGGAGTTACAATGGACTAAATGTTTATGTCCCTCAAATTCATATGTTGAAACCCTAATCTTCAATGTGATGGTATTTGGAGGTGAGACATTTGGGACATAATTAGGTCATGAGAGTAGAGCCCTCTTGAATGGAATTCATTCATGAGTAAGAAGAGATATGGAGGGGACTCCAGGATGGCTCAGCAGGTTGAGTGCTAGTCTTACAACCCTGGGGTTCGAGGATCATGTCCCGGCCTTGGCCCGTGTGGACCCATGTACTGGGCTGGGGTGCTCTCCCTGTTCGGTTCTCGCTGGGCCGAGCTTCCCACGTAGAAGGCCCCCAGCTCATGGGGGTGTGCCTCCCAGCCCGGCTCCTGCCCTGCGTGGCCTGGCGCCTGCCTGTGGAGTGAAACTATATCGAAAAACTAAGGACATGTAGCTGTGAAGACTGTTCTGGGCCCTCCCCCTTTTCTCTGTCTCTTTTTGTCTCTGTTTCTCTCTCTCTCTGTCAAGAATAATACAAATAAATCTTTAAAGAAGAGATACAGAGAGATGCCCTCTTTCTCAGAGGGGTTTATCTTCTCCCTGTGAGGATACAAGATGACCATCTGCAAACCAGGAGGAGGGCTCTCACCAGACACCCAATGTTCCGGCCCCTTGGTCCTGGAGCCTCCACAACTGTGAGAAGTAAATGTTTGTCGTTTACGTCATCCAGTGTAAGGTAATTTGTTATTGCAGCTCAAACTGACTAAGGGGAGAAAAAGTATAAAGGAAACTAGAGATCAATTCAAAGCTATTCATAAAACTGTCGTTAGTGCAGTGTGTATTGTAGCCTAAAACCAAAGAGGACTCTAGCCAGTGGGAGGACGGAGAAGTGTTCTCGGTGCTGAGCTGATGTGCCTGCTGAAGCCTGTCACTAGTGCCCAACTCTAGGGCAGCAGTTGAAATTACACACTTTTTGAATATACCCTTGGAATAGTTCACTTTTATTGCAGACATAGTATATCTGCGTATCTACGATTAAGCTATATATCTTGCTCCTTTCAATAGAATCTCCACCCCTTTCTGAATTTCTACATTGGGAGCTCAAACCAGAAGAGATCTTCTCTGCCCCAGTCTTCACACACCAAGTCTCATGCATGGAGGTTAAAGCGGAGGCTCTGCATCTGGAGTACCTGTTCCAATTCAGGCATTACCATTCGGTAGCCATGTGAATCTGGGCAAGACAATAATTTCCCTGTGGCTCAGTTTCCTCATCTGAGAAATGAGGATAGTAATAGTATCTACCCTTAAGGCCATCATGATTATTAATTGAGTTAATGTATGTAAAATCTCTTAGAACCACCCCTGGCTAATAGCTGACACTCTATGTTAGCTAGTGTTATTATTTTTCTAATTATTTCGCTAGCATGATGGTAGTCTCAATCTTTTTAAATGATTGTATATACTTTTTATTGAGTTCTGTCATACCCTCCTTCACAATATCTCCATGATTCATTTAATAAAATTTTATTTACCATATACCATGTTCTAGCAAAGCTGTGGAGATTAAAAAAATGGGACCCTCCTATGGTAAGGTGACCAGATTTTAACATTGGTAAAGCGGGACACCATTGACCTGGGGGGAGGGGGTTCTTGATTAAAAATTTGGTCTATCTCCTGCCGTTCCCTAACTTGTCATGCATTCGTTCCAAAAATCGGGACTTTTTAAAAATGCCGCGGGACGTAGGACAAATTGTTAAAAATCAGGACTGTCCCACCAAAAGCGGGACGTCTGGTCACCCTATCCTATGGGACACTTTCTTTTCATTTCTGATTACAACTATCAAATCTGGACCATTATAATCAAATCAGCTTCTCTAAAATCCATCTTTAATAAAGCCTTCCTACTCAAGCCTCTATTCTGTCCTCTGATGATCAGTAACTTGAGCTTGAACCCTGGTTTGTAGCTCTTGTTATATATTCCATCTTTCTTCCTCCAATCTTATGACAATTGTGCATAATCTAGCCTCCTAGCCACCAATGAACACAGCATGCTTCTTTTTTTCTTGTGCCTTTCTCTTTAATTATATCCTAAAACTCCTTGAAAGTAGACAGGGCTGTTACGGAAAGAACATGAGCTTTGCACTTGGACCTGGCAGTAACACTGGAGAGCGATGCAATTACATAACTTGTCTGAGCTGCAGTGACCTCATCTGTAAAGAGGAAGCATCTAGCAAGAAGCTACACACGTAATTCATGTTGGTTTCCTTTCTTGCTTTTGAGTCCTCTCCAGCACCCCCTAGAATGCTTTACAATGAGTGAGTATTTTGGCCAAACACACAAGTAGGGTACAACCACATAACCAAAGTAATTCATTTCAAAGTTGCTTCCTTAGCTACAGCTTCTAATTGAGGCCACGGGAAATGAAGAAGAAACTTTTCCTCTCCTGTTAGAATCACAGCCCCTACTTAACACTTCAGTGATTTCCTTTATGCTGTCAGGGCAAGAACTAGAGTCTAGATTTTTTCCCCCGTAATTTTTATTTCTGATGTCTCAGACTCAGCTCCCATGCAGCCAGAATTTCAACAGCAGCTCCTGAGGATTTCCACAATGCTTTTTTTACTTTTATTTTATTTTTTTTTTTGTAATCGGGACTTCATGCTGGTGCAAAATGGAGTGGCAGGAGGGATGTGGTGTGTGAGTCTGAATCCTCCAGCTGGAGAATGCGGAGTTGCCCAGCTTCCTCTGGGCCTGCAGAGTGGACCTCTGCAGTCAGATATTTGATGCTGCAGCTCAGTGGCGAGTTGGACAACTATTGAGTGAAAGGATCACCTTAGATTATTAGTTGCCTACTGTTGAAGATTCAAAGGCCCAGTTCTTATGAAAAGCCCCAAAAGAGCCTAGGGAATTTAGTTCTAAGGTATTACAGTGTTAAGTCCAAAAAACTTATCTAGAAAAATTTGAGGACGTTTGCTGTTATTTGAGCAAGAAGTACCAAGAAAAACACTTTTCTGAGATGCATTTTCATGAGATGAAAAGACCAGATATAAGGATAAAGGGAGGAATCCTTCAAATCAAATTATTGAGCATCATAATTGAAAATATATATAGTGTTAGCATATATTGATGTAAAAATATGTTTTTGTAATCCCACCTTATGTAACAAATATGTTAGTATCATGGAATAACAAAATGACACCTAAAAGAATATCAACAGCTTGTTATTCTTGTGTTAGCCTTAATTAAAGTTACTGAGAATATATAAAACAATCTTTGATGTTTTACTATAAACATTATTAGATAGAAGTAATCTGCTGATTTAATATAAGTTAAATTCAAGATCATACCATTCCCAATAGAAGAATATGTAGGAATTTTAGGTTGTTGTTTATTTTTACATTTAAAGATATATCTATTTTGTTGTGAAAAGAGATTCATGGTGAATCAAGAGAAAGTAGTGTTGAGTGACAACACTACTTTCATGATAGGACATATTTTTTAAAACACGAAAAAGCAATTAGTACCATACAACCCAGAAAACTCTCTTCTGAATATCTACACACACAGTCTGAAAACATTTGTTCATTAAGAGCTATGCACCCCTGTGCTCACTGTAGCATTTTCATGGTGGCCAAGGCATGGAAGCAACCTGTGTCCTTTGATAGATGATTAGACAGAGAAATGGTGACACATGTACACAGTTAGAATATCACTCTGACGTAAGAAAAGATGAAATACTGCCATTGGTGACAACATGGATGGATCTTGAGTTTATTATGTTAAGTAAAATAAGTCAGACATAAAACGCTGAGAAGCATGTGACCTCATTCAGAAGTGGGATATAAAACTGAAAGTAACGAACAGATGAGACAACAAAAACTCATAGACACAGACGATAGTTTAGTGGCTACCAGAGGGTAAGGGAATAGTCAGAAGAGGAAAAAGGGTCTCAAATACATGGTGATGGAAGGAGAACTGACTCTAGTGTATGGTGAACACACAATGCAATACAATATGCAGATGGTTTTCAAAAGCCTGGAGGGGATAGATAAGGACAAACTTCAGGATAGTGGCTACTGTTCGTGGAGGTGGGAACTGGAGCCTATAAGCTGATATAAATTATTGGCAACATTCCAAAGTTTATGTTCAGCACTGTGTTCACCAGAGCTCATTATGTTATTAAATAAATAACTTAAAAAGTCTGAAAATAAAGACTATGCATGAGCCAATAGTGACAATGTGTCTTAAACCAAGAATTTGGCTCAATCCGATTTGGTACACCCGAGGTGCATTTTAAAGACTTATTTTTATTATTTTTGACAGAGGGAGAGAGAGAGATTTAGAGAGAAGGGGGAGGATCCAGAGCAGTCACCATAGTTGTATGTCATTAGTGTTCTATATAGTTTCACTCCTCAGGTGGGCATGGGGCTGTGCAGGGCAGGAGCCAGGCTAGGGACCTCCAATGTTATTAGATAGAAGACATGCCCTTGTGAGCTGGGGGCACACTCAGGGTGTGAGCCAAACCGGGGACCTCCCACATGGAAAGTTTGCCCAGGAGAGAACTGAGCTGGGGGCACACCCCAGTTCAGCATATGGGTCTGCATGGGCCGGGGCTGGGATTCAATCCTGAGATGCATTTTAAAAAATTAAATTTTTAAATAAAAGAATTCAGGAGGAAGGCACAGGGATTATATATTTTTTAAGTTTTAAAAAAGTTTTCAAAGTTAGTTATGTACAATTTCATCACTAGCTCTAGAATCATATCAATGAAGTCAGAGATAATTCTTCAGAAAGCAGCCAGAGCTGGGGCCATATACTGTGTGAGGAAGGAGCAAGAGAGAGGCTGCTGGGAGGAAAGAGAGGAAGATAAATTAAGAGAGAAATGAAGCCCATCTGTATAGATGGGAGAATGTCCAGAAAATAAAAGCATGAACTGAAAAATCCTTAGCTGACAGTGGCTTCATTGGCAAGCCCATTGCCTAAGACATAAAAATATTCAGTGATCTATTGAATACCTATTATGCTAAGAATGATACAGTTATCCTTTCAAAGAAGCTTACAGCCTGAGGGTAGGAGGCCTCACAGATTTCAGGTTCAAAGCAATCATTACCTTTCCCCATTTGAGAAAAACAAAAAGGAACTAAATGGTGAAAATATCAGACTTCCAGCACTGGATTCGTGTTTTGCATAGACACTGAACAGAAGTTTGAGAAACTTGGTTCAATTTCCCATAGCTAAACTGCCACCATATCCTCCTGCTGGTCACAGTTCTTACTCCACTGTAGTTTGGCGGCCGAGAAATACAAGCAACAAAGCCCATAGAAAGCCTTTTGGAGATGCATTCTCCTCTTCATATTACAGGCTTCATTTAGTTCTCATCTCAGGGCATCTGGTGCATGCAAGGCATAGAGCTGTAGATAAAGGTTTTCCAACGAGCATTGGAATAAAAATGGAGCCCAATTTTTTTCTAAAGCAGTCTTAAAATTTGAGTATGTCTGATTTCATTCCACCAGTCACGGCTACCCCTGTGAACATTTAGGTTTGATTTTGATGTGTGAAGCCTCGCTAGGGGTGCCTGTCCTTTGCAGCTTGTGGGCTTCCACCCACCTTCATTTTGCCATACAGGTATATATTACTTAGGATTGGGGCTGACAGACAACTATAACCAGCACCTTTCTGTTCACACATAGCATCTTTGCTGGAGCTGCAATCTATTTTGCAATAAAACTTACATTCTGGTATTTACTGACTTCTTTAACTACAACACCAATTCTAGTAATTAGGCTGAAACCATGGTATGATTGATTTAGAGAGAATAATGTTAGCTACTTAGATCAGCACGTTCTAGGGACCTTCCGTGAAATGATTTTCCGCAAAACTGCCATTGCTTTATCGTAAGTGAAAAACAATGTCCACAGAAACTCTCTGACATACTTCCAACTTTTGATTTTTCATGGTAATGAGGCCCAGGCAGGCAGCCCTGTCATTCCCAGTGGAGCATCAAGCTAAATCGTAATGGCCTACAAATAATGGCAGTTGCTGGGTCAGTGTACCCAGGGGCTAGTTAGGCATTTGTCAGTGGTACTTTTTGCATTTATCTAGGATAGTGGTGGTGGTGGGGGGGGGGGGGGGGTTCTAGTAGTAGCCACCTGCTGAACAACTCATTCATCTCCAATGGCCTCCAACGATGTGGAGATTCTGAAGAGCCCTTCAAGTACCACCTAGAGTTCCAGTATGGAGGTGACCCAGCTCATCTGCTCTACAGGAACACACTGGCATCCCTAGCTAGTAGTCAGCCCTGTGGGTAACCTATTTCCATCCTCTTCTTCAGCCTTCCTTTGGGTGTAGAAAAAACCCACTAATGATAAAGGCTGTGCCGGAATGAAGGGAGCAGCTGGAGGGGTTCAGGGGGGCAGGGATGTAACAGGTTAGAGAGACAGGAGTGGGGGCATCCCACAGAGACAAGGCTGCTAGCAGGGCCCCCTGTGGGAAGGTGTGGAGAAAGTACTTTCTCTTCAATTGCTTTTGCTTCTTATTTTAGAGTGTCTCAAAGCTCTGTTGTGGCCCAGGGTATGGGGCTAGCACACGTGATTAAGGATTCTTATCTTTGTTTTCTTTGAAAACCCATTTAGGAGTGATTGTGTCTTAGATTGGGTTGGATTTTGGGACAGATGTATAGGAACCACTCAGTAGGCTCAGAAAAGAGACTGAATCTGAAAGTGAATAACATGCCAAGAGGTGGCCTTTGATTTCAAGTAAAAATCGAGGAAAGTGCTTTTGCAAGTGAAAGCTAATGGAAAGCATACTATTAATTACTGCAAATGAACGATGTGGTTTAAGTAATTTATAATGAATTAGCAATGCCATCTAAATGTGCACAGGCGTGCTTTACATTGATTATTTGTTCCTAAAATGGTCTTTGTCAAGTGTGATTGACAAGGTAACAGAGGAGTTATACGACTTACTTGCCCAGGTCACACAGCGAAGGAAAGTAGTGAGGAGAGGCAATTCCATACGGCAAAAGTACTCTGGTTAGGAATCAGAAGACCTACTTCCTGTTTCAAATGAACAAATTAATTTTGTAACAGTAAGCAAGCAAATCACTTAAGCGCTCAAGGGATTCCTCACTTATAAAAGAGGACATTTGAGAAGATTAATTGTTCTCAATCCTAACTGCACTTTAGATTCCCTCTCGCCACCTGAAGACTTTAGAAAAATGTATCCCAGATTCCATCTTAGATCAATTAAATCTAAATGTCTGTATGCTGGGCTTTCAAATGTTGCTCTTCAGTTATTTACAAACAAACAAACATTGAGAATTCTTGAATGTCTTCTGAGGTGACTTCCAACTTTAACATTCAATATTAATCTGTTTCCCATGTCCCCTACATGGGACCAGGTATTTTAAAGTTCATTTGCCTCTTACTGCTTTACCTCGCACAATGTGAAGAACTGGTGAGAGGATGAATGGATTCGTTTGCTCACAAGAGCAAAGATGGAACAGGAATGTGGGGACACTGATGCCTGTCCTGTGCTATTTCCTCTAACACCCCAGACTCATGAAAACATCAGTGTAAAGGAAGAACTGACTTATGTAAGAAAAAAGTAGCAAATTTTTGTTGAAACATAATATTGATTTAAGGAAAAGTCAAAACAGAGAAAGAAACAACTGTCATTTTTTTTAATTATAACTTTTGAAAGTTTGGGGGCAAGAATAATGGTTGTTAGGAAGAAATACAACATAAAATAATTTATCTCATTGAGGAAATATTATTTCTCACATCTCCATGAACACTGATCCTTTCAATGAGAAACTAACTTTAATTTTAAGATTTTTACATTTGATTTATAATTCATAGAAAATGGTAAAAACCCTGGGAATATTTTTTTGTACTCTCCATCAGCACCTTAATTTTAACTATCTGACGTTATTTGTTAGGTATCATGTAGTTAATTTTCTGAATCTAAGAACAAGCCATTTAATGAGACATGTATACTATATTTTAAAGCTAGCACATACTTTTTTGGTTGGAAGATTGCTCTTTTTTTGTGCTGTGTATTTAACATACAGCAATGATACAGATATTAGTAAATGTGCTTAAAGCATGAAAAAAAACAGTGTTTCTAAAAATGTGTTTCTTTGAGCCATATTTTCACAGGGGAACGATAATGTTCTCTGAATAACTGTGGAAAATACTTGAAAAAATTATACAGGTTACTTTACAAGCAAGTCTATTCAATCTATAATATTATTCTAATGGACCTTGGGCGCCTCCAAAGGTGAGAATGCAGTGCAACACTTTCCAAATGTATCTGACCTCAGAACTACATTTTGTAGAGCATCCTGTAAACTAGGGATGTTTCAACCAATTTTGGAAAACAAAATAGAATGATTTATCCCTCATAACATTTATATTGAATTTTATCATTATAAAGCATCTGTGTTGAATTTTTATATTTAATTTTTGCATAAGGCTACAAAAATTAGAGCAGAACAAGCCATTTTTCTTTTGACTGCCAATGCATTGAATGTCTTCCACAGAAACTCTCAAAGGTGATAACCCTAAGCATCTATTTAACAACCAAGATTTCATAAAATAGTACAAATTATGAAAGAAAAAAAAGCGCAGCTTCAGAAAAAATAATGGATGCAATTAAAATTATTAGTAAATCACATACCAACAGGCAGGTAAGACAGTTCCTTATCAGTTAGAAATACTGTAAGATCAGAAAATGGAAGGGACACGCAAACACTTGCTTAATTTAGGTAATGATGATTACCTATTCAAGCAATGCTCTGTATTTATACTAAGCTATAAAGCTGTTTGGGGTGGTGAAAAATATATTTGCAAAACTAAATTAAAACTCAGTTTTGTTTTGATAACATTACCAGGTTAATTAACAAATATATGTGATGAAATTATGGGCTGCGTATTTTTAATTAAGATTGCTAACCTAAATGTTTGAGAAATAAACACAATTTATGCTTGTTCAGAATTGGCAGGAGACATTTGGAACTGGACTCTGTTCTTGCATGGAACTTTGTCCCCACTCATGGTAAACATAAAGTTCTTTTCTGGGGTTAGGAATAACAAGGCTGAGTAAAATATTCAGATAATTGAGAAGCTAAATTTTAGGTTATAGTTCCAATTTCCTCATTTGGTAAATCATATTACCACTGCTAAAAAGTAGAAACATGACTAATTTTATTCATTTATTATTATTATTATTTTTATTGTTTTTGACAGAGAGAGAGAGAGATACAGAGACAGAAAGAGAACTGAACTGGGGGAACTCCCCAGTTCAGCACATGGGTCTGCATGGGTCGGGATTCGATCCTTGGTCCCTGGCGCTGCAAAGTGAGTGCTTAACCTACTGAGCCATCCCGGCTTCCTAAAACATGACTAATATTAGTTTCATTATTTTTCCTACTCCCACCTACACATTAATTTAATAAGCAATGAAAGTCTATAAAGCAACATGTAGGACAAAGAAGTTTTAAAAAGATACAGAAAGAACTTCAAAAAAAAAAAATTAAACTGGCTGGGTAATTATTCCTTGAATTAATCAAAAAAGTCCTGATAAAATTAGAATTTAAAACAATGCTGACAGACCGAAACACCCTTTTTCATAGAGTTGTTGAAATGCCTACTGAAAGACCTGGTCTATTTGGGAAACACACACACACTAATTAACATCCTCAAAACAACCAGTTTATGGGGTGTTAGTTACAATAGTCTGCAGTGGGGCCTTTGTGCCATTTCTCACCTTAAGCAAAAAGAGTTGGAAGATTCCAAAACACTGTAGACTCAGGAACATATTGCCAAGCAGCAAGTAGATCTATAGCAATTGTCACTGAATGGATGAAAGGATGACAAAATGAAGAAATGATGGAAAAAACAGTGTTGCCTATAATGTTAACCTTATTCTTACTTTATGCCCTTGTTCCATTATGTCTGATTTCTTAATTTTGTGAATATCCAAATACATCTAGAACTAGGATCTTTCTTTTTTACCTTCTATTTTTGTCTTACCCCTGTTCTTTTTCTTAGATCCTCTGTTGCACTCCTTCTTCTAGTGTCCTCTGACTGCCGTGTAGATAGCCAATCAAATTCACCACCACTGATTTGCTGGACACCCATCTATCATTCTATTCACTTCCTCCCTGTTGGGCCTGGCCCCACACCCTATCCCACTGGCTCCATTTTCTCTGCCCTACCACTCTGGAGTTAATTCAGCATATACAGCGGTCCTGACCCAAGGTTCAGTTATGAATGTGAATATATTTAAACAAGTATTTTAAGATAAATACATACTGGTTGTTCCTCTTCCCCAGCCCTAATATCATCAGCACCAAAACAAGTTTGTGAACATAATTATAGTCCAGGAGAAGACTATACATATAAAACTCTGCCAGGCCATATAACCACTGGAGGAGCTCTATGTAACCTCAGGTTTGCAGAGGTTCTAGCGCAGGATGTCTGGTGAGAAGATGCTGATGCAGGGAGGCTTAGGAACTACAGGGCTATGTCATATTCTTCACATAGAGAGGGCTTCTGAACATCTACTGTGATTCAGCTGACTAAAGCAGCTTGGATTGCACAACTGTAGTCTCTATGATTGTTTCACTTCAGGAATTCTGTTACATCTTAGACATTCAGATGAGAATTTTAAAAAGAATCTCACTTTCCAATGTAAAATGGTGCAAAATCTGTGAAAAATAGTTATGGCAATCCCTCAAAAAATTAAAATATAATTAACATATGATCCAGTAATTTGTCTTCTGAGTATATACCCAGAAGACCTGGAAATAAAGGAGGTCTTAAAGAGATATTTGCATACCCCTGTTCATAGCAACACTATTCATAATAGCCAAAAGATGAAAGCAACCCAAATGCCCATCAGTGGGTGAATGCATAAACAAAATGTGGCCTATACACACAGTAGAATATTATTCAACAGTAAGAAGAAAGGAATTCTGACATATGCTACAAAATAGATGACTTTTCAAGACATTATCCAGTCACAAAAGAACAAATACTGTATGATTTTCATTATATGAGGTACTATTCATTATATGAATAGTCAGATTCCTGAGATATAAAGAATGGTGGTTTCTAGAGCCTGAAGAAAGAGGGGATTGGGGAGTTTTACTTCATCAAGTATAGAGTTTCAGTTTTGCAAGATGAAAAGCGTTCTGGAGGTGGATGGTGATGATGGTTATACAACAATATGAATGCACTTAATACCACTGAACTTTATACTTAAACATAGTTAAGGTGGTAAATTTTTATGTTATTTGTATTTTTACTACAATTAAACCAAAAATTTAGAAAGATATTGCTTGCAAAACATTTTTTTTTTAAAACAGAGCAAAAAGATAATCCCACTTTCTTGGTCTTTGGTTCTTCATTCCAAGTGTGTTATTTCATATACAGATTGCACATAAAATGTATTTTTTAAGATAAGAGGCTATATTGTTGTCATATATTGCTCAAATAGTATGACATACAATTGACCATGCACTGTATTCAAGGCAGTATATTAGGTACTGTTTGGGGGAGTGTACAAGCATGTGTAGTTCAGAATATCAGGCATCAGAACATTTAAAGTCTACTTGAAGAGATATAAATACATACACTAGTAATTACACAGGAGTTGGATGTCATATGAGACAGAAAAATTACCTGACATGGGAGAAGGAAGAGGTCACAGTCTATTTGGGGATAAGAGATGGCTTCATGGTGGAGGTGACAACTAATTTGAGCCTTGAAAGCTGGGGAAGATATTGGAAGGCAGAGGTGTGATGTTGCCATTCCAAAATGGAGGAGCAGCAAATGGAAAAGCATGAACATTTCAGTAACAAGGAACTGGAAAAAGGCAGGCATGGTGGGTCAGATCCACTTTTGTCCTAATAAGAGGCAATAGGAAACCATTGGAATTTTGAGTTAAAATAGCCACAAAAAGCAGAGCTCTTTCAAAGATTTAAGACGTAATCTAGTGGTTATTTTAGATGGGTTTGAGAAAGTATTAGAAAAGCATGTAAAAGTTAATGACCACCTGGAATACAGAAATGACTGTGGAAATCAAAATAAGGGAAGGAGATGAGTTATCGTAGAGGCATCAAGAGGACACAGGGGTGGAGGAAGCATTTGTATAAAATTGGAAGGTAACTTGACATCTCAGAGCTCCAGTTTTTTATCCTTAATATTTGGTGGTTAGACAGGATAAATTCAATGGTTACTTTCAACACCAAAGTTCCAAGATTCAAAACTGAAATAATGGTTTGGCAGAGTCATTTGGAGAGAAGTGGCAGTTTCAGCCTAAATGTCAATAAAATCTCCAAGGAGGAGACATGAACCTCACGAAAGATAGCGCTCTTCCATGGGTAGGCTAAGCATGGCTACATCTAGACACAATTTGCTAACAAAGGGAGATTACATATGAAAATACAAATAGAAAACAAAGAGAATAGGCGTTTGGAATAGGAAAAATCTCATGTATGACCTTCTTTAACAACAGGTTATGCTTTTTCTCCCATGGGAAGTTAATAGAACTGAGTCTGACCTGATCAGATTTATCTGTGTCTCTCCAGATGGTTTGTGTGTCTCATGATGCGCTCTAAGTCCACACCACAGTTGTGAGACAAACTGAACTGGCTGTTGGTCTGGCAGAAGAGTAGCACCAAGGAGGAGAGCAGCTGAGCTAGCAAGGACGTGCATCTGCACTTTATGGTCCCATTCCTCCTGGCTTGAGTGATGGCACCACTGTTGCCCTGGCAGGCCCAGCAGGAAGTATAGGGCCATCA
>PVKE010029172.1:0-20441 GCA_004027555.1 Craseonycteris thonglongyai | reverse complement strand
AATGTCAGCCAATTTGCACACCGTTGCATTTTATAAAGGTAGAATAGTTATTTTCTAAATGGTTAAAAACTGTGACTCATAGCTCAGCCCTCTTCCTGGGGAACAGTGTTTTATAATTCTATTACAATTTACTAATTCTGAAGTATATTACGCATATCATAACAATAACAGATGAAATTTCTACCTAGTAAAGAGGCTAATATTTTTTAAAGTGTCTATCCTTCAAGTTTAAGATCCATGAGAGGAGGTACTAAATGTCTTTTACTGACTTAAAAATTATAATCTTATTGTAGTTAGGTATACAATAGTTATTGTTAAATGAGTAATAAAAATCTATACCTTTGTTATAGAAACAACATTTACATAAAACTTTATATATTTTTAAAGTGCTTTCAATTATCTCTCATTTCCCTCCTCCAAATTTTCCATGTATACAAAAAAATAAGTATCTTTGTGTAATGGAAGAAATATAGACAATGCACAGAAAACAGTACTTGAATGTTTATAAATGTCAGAAAATTACAAGTGTATTAGAAACTGTATAATAAGGAGCTAATTTTAGATTCAGGGGTGGAGTGGCTTTATTTAAACCAATCTGGATAAATGTGGACAGATAAATATCTCTCTACATACATTTTAACTTCAGATATATGTGTTTGAACCATATAAAATTCATAGGTTTTAAGGACAAAATGAGTCAATGATTAGCTATTGCCTGTAGAACAGCAAGGCCAACTAGAAAGAAGATAGAAGCTGTGACCTGTTCATGTTTATCTACTTGCTAGCCATCCTTGAAACTCACAACTGAATGGAAACTGCTTCCTCTGGCTGCAGGGATCGTTTGTATTTATTTCCACTCTTTAGTTGTTTCTCCTTTATTCATCTAGAGACTCTCATTTTTATTACCACAGCCTGATCATAAGTTGATTGGCCTTAATAGGTGTAGCAAAGAACAGACAGAGAGCCCTGGAAGCAGTGCTTTAAAGGAATTAAAAATATTGCTCACTCACTGCTTCAACCTATCTAGTCAAATAAGAGCCAGTTGGATTTTCTCCCCAATCCAGTAGAGTCACACTATGTGGATATTTGCTGGGCGGTGGAAGCTTGGTAATGAACTCTATATGCCACCTTACCCTCCAGGTCAAGGTCTGAGAGAAGTATCTATTAGTGTCAAGTGAACAGTAAACACTAAAGGAAATCAAATATATCATGCCTGTTGACAATTACTAGATATTAATAGATATATTCTAATTGAATATTTAGTTAACTCATAAGCTCTATGAAATGATTTTGAAGCATAATAAAAGGTAACAGTATATATACAGGACAATCTTATACCTGAGAACAGAATTACAATAAAAAAATATATACATTTGGTCATATATACTTGACATTATCAATAGCAGAAGAGGAAAAGTGACCTGAAGATGAGATGGAAAGATATGCCCATAATGTCTGAAATTAAAAGGTTAATAATTGACATGAATAATAATATAGAAAACAAAAATTCACTTCTACTGTATGGTATGGGCTGAATTATGTCCCACCAAAATTAATTGTTGAAGTTTTAATCCCCAGTAATTTAGCATGTGATTATTTACAGATAGATTCTTCAAAGGGAGTAATTAAGTTAAAGTGAAATCATTAGTGTGTGCCCTAATCCAGTATGACTGGAGTCTATAAAAAATAGGAAATTTGGACACAGATATGTACAGAGGGAAGACTGTGTGAAAAGATGAGAGAAGGTTGCCATCTACAAGCAGAGGAGAGTGGCCTCATAAGAAACCAACCTGCCAACACCTTGAATTTGGATTTCTCCACATTTGTGAGAAGATAAGTTTCTGTTGTTTAAGCTACCCAGTCTCTGGTGCTTTGTTATGGGAGCCCTAGGAAACTAATATACCACATTAAAGGCCCCTAAAAGTAGACTCAGCATTCCAAAAAAAAAAAAAAAAAAAAAAAATTGAATAAGGGAAATAAAAACAAATTTCAGAAACAGTTCAAGAATATATTTTTAAAAGGGCAAAATGATAGATCAGGAAAGGAAAATTTGTGTTTCTATACTTTTTGTATCTATCATAAACTGAGATAAGCCATCGTATCTGTTCCCTTCCTCTCCTCCTCACCCCTCTAAAAATACTATAGAGAAGAGAGAATCAATAAAAAAAATGATTTTCTCAGTGCTAAATTGTTAATCATAATGAAAATTAAAATATTGGAGAACAATTGTCTCAGTTTCCTAATACTGCAGTATCAAAGTATTATGAGCTGGGATGCTTAAAGAAATACAGAAGTTTATTGTCTCACAATTTTGGAGTTCAGAAATCTGAAATTAATGTATTGGTGAGGCTATGTTCCCTTAGAACATAGCAGGGAAAGAACTGTTTGACACTTCTTTTCCAGCTTCTAGTAGCATTAGGTGCTTCTTAGCTAATAGATAAACCAGTCATGTGTCTTATGTGTGTCCTAATCTTTTCAACATCTTCCCACTCTGTGTGTCTGTCTCTGTTCCCCAATTCCCCCATTTTATATGGATATGTCATTGGAATAGAGCTCACCCTAATGCCTCATTTTAACTTGATAACTTCTGTAATGACCCCTTTGCCAATAATGTCACATTCACTGATACTGGGGGTTAGGAATTTTTGGGCATACCAAATTTCATCTATAACATTAAAGTACCAAAATATTAACAGTATCAAACTTTGTGTAATTTTTTTTTTCTTGGGCTTTTCTGTATTTTCCACAATAGACATATTGCTTTGATACTCTGAACAAATAATACTCAAAAAGATAAATGATTTCTTTTAAAGTCTCATTTTTAATTAGTCTCTACATTAGCTCTCAGTTTTTATATTATATAAGTATGTTTGGAATAAAGTGTTTTCTGATTTAGCAAGAGTCCGTTTGCATTAATGTAACATTTAGCATTCTGTCATCTGCATAATTATATATCTCTGATTATAGGTAGGATAGAAAAAAATTCCCATCTCTGAATTAAAAGTCAGCACTTGTTGTCTCTAGAGGGCAGACTGGTATTATGGGTAAGAGGAGGACAATATGGATCAAGAATGCATTTAGTAATAGGTATTTTGAGCAGTGTGAACACCATCATTTACCCCCAAATCCTGAGTCCTAAGACCGTGAAAGTTTTCTCATCTGTTATGCACATAGATGAAGCATCCTTGCTAGGCTTGTATACAGGATGTCTTTTTGATTAAATGTTAAGTTCTTCATTGGTTTAGTGTGAGTTATTGATTATTGCTTTTTGAAACTCAAGTATGATCTTATAAGCTTTCTAATGAACTGATTTATTTTTTTCTAGATTTGCCTGCAGTGGATAACTCAGTGTTTTTGGAATTATTTAGATTGGATAGAAATCTGCCATTATATTGCAACTTGTGTTTTCCTGGGTGCTGATTATCAAGTATATATCTGTATAGCAATATTCAGACATCTACAACAAGACATTCTACAGCACACTCAGACTCAAGATCTGCAGGTTTTCCTAAAAGTAAGTGTATTTATCTCTATGAGATAAATGGTTATGAGTTAATAGTTAACTTTGATAGGGTGCTTAGTATCAGAGAAACTTTTCTAGGCACTCATCCAATCTTAAAAGCAACCATGAGAGGTAGGTACCCTTATTTTTCTTCTTTTAGTGATGAAGAAACCAAGGCATTGAATTAAATAGATTGTCCAAATTTATACAGGAAGAAAGAGTGATGGAGCTGGGATATGAAGTTAAGCTGTCTGAATACAAAACTTTATTTGAACCAGTAAGCTATGCCAAAAGGCACATTTAAAAAAATATCTTACTTGGTCCTATATCTTACTTGGTCATTTAAAGTTCAAGTTACTGTGTTAATTACAGAGGTTTGATACTTTTTAAAGATATTAGTATAATTTCTTATGCCTTCATATTTTACATTTTTCTAAACTAAGTATTTTTATAAAAGGTTTTCTTGAAAGGTTATTCTATCAGAATACTCTCTTTTAAAAGTCACTATCATATATACTTTAATATTTTAAAACTAGATATAGTTGCTTACTTTCTCGCTCACCATAACATGACTTGTAGCTCTGGACTTTAGGATACACATGCTATATAAGCGCATCCCTATGTACAATTCTTGAAGAAAATCCAACTCTGTGCTTTACAATTCTTCCTTGAATTTAAAGTATGTTTTCCTCCCCCTACTTCCTTCACCATCCCACAGGAACATATTTACACACATACACCAAAACCAGTATTTGTTGTTTGCTAGGTTTTCACTAGGTCAATGACTAATTTCTATGTAAATTAATTTTTTCTTTATTATTTACCATTAGATATTTGTCCAAGTTATTTTTCATTTAGTGATGATTTTCTATACATAAATATCACTGATTGTTTAAGATTTCTAAACTATCAAGCATTTTTATTTGATAAGTATTGGATTCAAAAGGTCTCAAATTCCTACTATATCACTAGAATTATGATCTTAGAAACATTCTTAATGTAAAAATACATCAAGACGATGGTTGCAGGTATACAAAGAAAACTTGGGTAGAAAAAGATACTCTTAACATTTTTTGTTTTATTTTCAGCAGGTCTCAAGTTCACTGATCACTTTTGGTGGGCAGTTATTTTTCTCATGAGAAATTACAATGTAGTTTATTTAAATATGCATTCACATATCCCTTTGACTTCTCCATTAAGCCTTATTATATATAATCTATTTTTCTGTAGATAAGACAATGCATTTGTCTAAAATTGTTAGGCCAAAAATTGGGGGATATTCTTATTTATGAGAGCAACCCATGTGTTGATTTCTTCATGTTCGCTTAAGAAAGTAGGAGTCATCTTATACATGGGGGCATCTTATGCAGAGGAAAATATGGTAATCTCTTGTTTATAAATTATATAAACATATGTATACCATTTCCACTTATTTACATGTTAACCAATAACAAAATTTTGATTAATCAAGTGATTTTTATTTTTTCCTCAAAAGATCCCATAAGTCTGAACTAAATATATCATTTAAAATTTTCTCATTGAATTATAGTTATAGGGATTAAACCTTGGAAATTGGTTTGTATTTTCTGATTCAAAAACTCATCCTTGTTCCAAGGGAGAAAAGAACTCAACAGTTCTCCAGACCCAATTGAATTCGTTTCAGAAATATTGAATAAGCAGAAACATATTATGTTTTCCACTATTATCAGTTATTCAGAAAAAACTTCAGATGGTGAGATGATTCCAGAGGATTGAAAATACATAATTATCTTCTTGGTTTAATTTTCACATAGTGATAGAAAGTGACATGATAGAAGTGTAAAAAAAAATAGCAACCTATTTGTATTCATTTTGGTTTCAGCTCAAGATTTTAAATCAGATAATTGAGAGTCTAGACTCGGCCTACATTTGTAATAGCCCACTGAACATTTGTTCATGATCAATCAGTATATTAAAAAGATTGCTTAGAATTTCTTAGAACAGAATGATGGACACTAAAAACCCAGGTTTATTAAAAAACGAAACCAAACCAAAAAATAACCAACCAAAAATATGTTTCTTTTTTCTCTTTTGATTAAACCACTGAATATTAGATTAGATGAAAGCTGTAAGTTGATATCATGTGTTGTCAGTTTTTTTACAATACCCTTGCAGACATAACAAAAATGTGGGTTGGATAATAGAGCAGCTAAGTGCATTATTCCCACACTGGTGATTAATAGTTTAGTACTAAGCTTGAAGGCAACTTCTGAAGGTATGCTGAAGAGCTTAGTCCTTGAACATGGGATTCTGAACATTTTTATCTGTGACAGATGATAGTTCAGAAAAGCTGGAGGCATTAAACTTCCAGAGAAAAACATCATCTAACAAAATAAATATTCTCAAATACCTCAGCAAGCTTGAAAGTCTAAAGTTGTTTGTTAATGCAGTCTTCTCTCATTCTCTCTCTCTCTCGCTCTCTCTCTCTTTCTCTCTCTCAGGTTTGCTGAAAATTATGTTAATAATTTTAATAGTACTTCACAAGACCCTGTGTTTTAGTCACCTGGCTGTATTGCATTCCTGTCCAGTATGCTAATAGGTTGAGAGTGATCTTGATTTTAGTTTGTAAAATCAACCTAGGGACAAAAACATCACAGAAATGCCAGGCTAGGAAAAGACTGCTGTTCACTGAAAATTAGGCTGGGAAGGCTTAAAATGCTTAATTAAAATGCTTCAACTAAATCCTGCATAGTATGGCAAAATCAATATATAATTATGAAGAAATCTGATTAATTTCAGCCCAATCAGTAAATTGTCAAGAGAGGTTTATGTAGGTTGGGTGGGTGGGTGGGTGGGTGGGTGGGTGTGTGTGTGTGTGTTGCTATTGCGGCTGCTGTTACAGAACGTGTAGACAGGGTAAGAAATGGAGATTAGACTGAGAAAAACCAATTGAATGCTAATACTTTAAAAGAGAAAGTGTATATAATATTAAAAATAAGTCACTACCTGAGGGAACAGATAAAAACATATTTAATATTAAGTAGGCTGACAATACATACCATTTGTAATGATATAGTACCGTTGTTTTCTGTCTTCTTTAAAATGATACATCCAGTCAGCGTAGTATTAAGTCAACTGTTGTTTGCAGATATGTTTTCTGCATTGTCTATATCCCTTAAGTTCACCTAAAATAAAGTTTTGGCTCTCTTACTAACTGTGTAAACCAGGGTATGTTACTTAACCTTTCTGTGCCTCAATTTTCTTTCTGTAATTGGATGTGAAATAATGCCCATTACATAGGTTGCTGAGGTATGAAATAAGATGATATCTGTAAAATACTTCTAGAACATTATCTGGCACATTGCAAGTTCTTTAATAAAAGTTACTGAGTTTCTACATTCCTGTTCCATTCCTTTTCCATCCCTCTCTCATTCTTATTTCTTTAAGTACGGTAAAAGATGTGTAGAGAATACAGCAAAGAAAACAGGGTTTCCCGCTGAGTTCGTTCCCATCTTTTTCTCCAGTCCAAAGACGTCTTAGTTTAGTATATCATGTCATATCATATCATATCATATCATAACATATCATAGTTATATCTGGTATTGACATAACCTTCATATCTATGTCAGTAACATTATTTTATATTGTCTCTGATCAAGGCCCATTTCTTAATTTACCCAGCCAAGATGGAATCATCTCTAGTCATCCCATATGCCCATGTACACCTCAACTGAGTTATTAATAAAATCTCTAAGAACAACATATGCTATTATAAATATTTCAGAACTTCATATTCAGTACTGAACCAAACACTCTATTTAAACTTCTCTGATCCTAAGAATTATTAGGGTGCTTGTTAAAACTGATATATCTAGACTCCTCCCCAGACCTTTTAAAACAAAATTTTCTTGAGAGAGGCCTGAATTGTCTGATTTCAGTACAAATGCTCGAGTAGCTTGAAACTTTTAGAATATGTAAAAATGTTGACTTAGGAGCTTGAATCCAGAATGCCAACATCAGAGATTCCAAAGTTTGGAGATATGACATCCAGGAATTTCTAATTTTACCAAGAACTCCAGGAGGAACATACTAGAAGAAATATTATTTGCAGGTTGTTTGTGTTTCTACCTCTTTGACCAGGAAAGAAGTTTTTTTTTTTTCATATGCTAGGTCAGACACAGTACAAAACAGGTGATGTCCAGCCAGGGTAAAGAGCAGAGCTGTGTTCACAAAAGCCCTTCTCTCATGTGATTTATTAGACTATAATTTGGTGATTCTCCTGTGAGATTTGACATTAATGTAAGTTCTTTGTTAAGTGACCTCAGTGTACAGTAAATTCTGCACATTTTCTGGTAAACTATTATATTCTTTCTGGTGATTATTAATAAGAATCAGCTCTTTGTTCCAACTTAACTCAAAGGGAATTATCTTTTTCTTTCATACTTTATAGGTAGTTATTACATCTTTGTTCTAAATCATCTTTCAAATACATTAATAGTAAAATATTTGAAAAAGAGCATATCAGAAAATACCTAAACTTGGTCCTAAAATCTTAAAACAAAGATATGTCATATTAGCACATTTGATCTTTGTGTGCTTTGTATATATTTACTACACTGAAAGGCCTTTATTAAGTTCAAATTCATAGAGCTTGCAGTAGATCTAAAAAGATTTCTGCTGGAAATTATTTTTGAAAACTTTAAATGATGCAAATAATGCTTGAACACGGAGGTATAGCTTAATTTCTATAACATCAAAGAAAACAGTAATATCTAAGTATCTTAATATTTTAGAAGATGAATTGTTGTCATATATTCTTGGTAAAGAGTTGAAGAGCAAAAACATGAGCCAGTAATCTTTGATAGGATTATCTATGCTTACATTATGTATTTGCAGTGTGATCAGTAAAATCTAGCTCAAGCATTTTAGAGACCATCAATTAATTAAAAATATGTTGTTATTATGAACAACCATTAACACCTTCATGGCTTATTGATTGTGAAGCACTGGGCAGAGGGATTTATAGGTATTAACGCATTCACTTACTGACTTGAATTCAACTGTTGTGCAACAGCTGTGTCCCAGCCATATTGTACTCACAGTCTAGACAGGCCATGTCCCTGCCCCCATTGACCTTACATACTACTAATATATCAATGCCATGTGGATGATTGATTACATATTATTAGATACTGATCTTATAAAGACATCAAACATGATAAGGGAGTCTGAATCAGAGGTGCTGTTTAGTTTAAGAGTTCCGGTAAAGGCTACTCTGACCAGTAAGCAGAGACCTGAATGAAGCAAAGGAAAAAGCAATGAAAGACTTCTGGGCAAAGCCTTTTTATATGGGAAGAAAGGCAAGTGAAAAAGCTCAATGGTAGGAATGAGGTTGGCCCTCTTATTATAAACGTGTTGAGATGGCCACTTGGCCAGAACAAGGTGAGGGAGTAAGAATAGTAAGAGATGAGACAGGAGCCAGATCACATAAGGCTTTGTAGTCCATGGTAAGGACTTCAGACAACAAAGCCTTACACTGTTGTCCACGTTTTACACATGAGAAACAGGCTTAAAGAGTCAGTAAACTTTCCCAGGTTCATAGGGAGTTTGAGCCCTTTTTTGTGGTCTGAAACCATATTTTTTATTTTTTCTATTATTAAATTTATTGGGCTAACATTGGTTGATAAAAATTACATAGGTTCCAGGTGTGCAATTCTACATTACATCATCTATGTATTGCATATGTGCTCACCACCCAAAGTCAGTTCTCTTTTTATCACCATTTATTTGATGCCTGCTCCCTACTTCCCCACCCCGCATACTCTCCCACCCAACTCCTCCTAACCTCAGGTAACCACTAATCTGTTGACTGTGTCCATGAGTTTTTCTTTGTTACTTTCAGTTTTATACTCCACCTATAAGTGAAGTCATGTTTTTCCATGATTTTTTCAGTTTGATTTACTTCACTTAATATAATGGTCTCAGGGTCCATCCATGTTGTCACAAATGGCTATATTTCATCTTTTCTTATATTATTGTGTAAATATACCACAACTTCTTTATCCAGTCATCTATCAAAGGACACTTTGGTTGTTCCAACGACTTGGCCAACATTAACAGTGCAGTGATGAACATTGGGATACATATATCTTTAGGAATTAAGGTTTTCAAAATTTTGGGGGTAGATACCCAGAAGAGGGATTGCTGGGTCATATTGCAATTCCATTCCTAATTTTTTTAAGGAACCTCCATACTGCTTTCCGTAAAGATTCTACCAATTTACAGTTCCACCAGCAGTGTATGAGGATTTCTTTCTCTCCACAGCCTCTGTAGCACTTGTTAATTCCTTGTCTTGTTGATTATAGCCATTCTAACAGGTGTGAGGTGATATCTCATTGTGGTTTTAATTTGCATGTCCCTAATTGCTATTGGTTGGGCATTTTTGCATATATATGTTGGCCATTTGTATGTCTTCATGGGAGAAGTGTCTGTTCAGGTCTTCTACCCATTTTTCAATTGGATCGTTTGTTTTTTGTTGTTGTTAAGTGTATCACATTGTCTCTCCTTGACTAGTCAGTTATAGACATATCTTTAAAAAATATATACTTCTAATCTTAAATTCAGTTGGACCTTCTAAATAAATATTCTCAATATAATAGAAAACCAGTGGATACATATTGGAAACTGGATTCTGTATGCAAAGGAGAGAAGGAGTCTGTGTATATGAATGACATACTACATAATATTGAATATACATGCAACATTGTGGTTTAGAATGGTAATTTTTAGTACTTTTTGATTATTCCACATTTGAAACTCAGTTAATAAAGCTAGCAAATCATTGAAGGCACACTGGTTTAAAAAACCATTAGATACAAAAAGAAAATGAGATGTGAAACTGAATTTCCTCATCAAGACATAAACTATACCAGTAGTAACCTATTAAAGGAAAGCTTTTTTGACCAAATTGTGCACTGTTTATATGAAGTATGATAGTGTTACCTTGTATAATCATCTGTCTGCCTTTTCAAAGAATAAAGGAATTAATATTTTTATACAGAATCCAGGTTACTTAGGTCTATAAGTGATCTTAAAGCAGTATTCTTAGAAAATGGTCTGTTATAACTTGAATGATAAGTTGGCAGTCTGGTCATAATTACAAAGAGAAGTTATCCACTAAAAAGGCTAATTGAGAACATTTAGGATAAAATGAAAAGTAATCCAATTTGAAGACAAAGTAGAATTCAGAGATTTTGACATGTTGTGCAGAGCTAAATTGCCTGCAAATTTTAAATATCAAACTATATCATTTAAAAATATTACCTTTAAAATGAATAATTTTCCCATTATGGAATAAAACCGTAATAGCTTTATTCGCCATTTTTATGGGTGTTTCTTCAGCATAGTTATCAAGGTATATATATATATATATTTTTTTTTTTTTTTAAACTAATGGCCAAAATAGAAGCTATACTTTCAAAAAAAATGCATTCCAAGGGAAAAATAATTTAAACCAACTAAATATTATGGCTCTCAATTGGTAATTTTTATTTTTAAATAAAGTGAAACAATAATTAAAATGTTAAAATAGATTATGATTATTTTTGCCCAGAAAAAAATTAGCGCTATTGTTTAAATGTTGTCATCTCTTATTGTAATTAACATTTAATGAACAGTAACCATTTTTTTATAAATCATGAGTACATACTAAAACATTTTCAGCGTTGAGTTTTTATTCTCAGGTCAGAATAACTAATTACTATAATTCCTCTCTAATTTAGGTATAGTTTTAATGAAGAGGTGATCAGTGCCGTAATATGAGTGCAGAGAATGGATAAATTTATAATAGTTTCATGACTACAACAATAACTGTTTAATGTGGATTCTGAATAGTAACAATGGTCAATTCTATTTTTTTCCCCAAACAACATAGTGAAACATTTTTGATAAGAGAAATTTATATAGATCCATTATTTCTGTTATTCATAAAATGATCATCTTTTCTTCAATTCAGCTGTTAGTACATAAAATGACACACAATATATATGAGGGTTATCCAGAAAAAATCCTACCATTAAATGCTTCTGTTTTTCATATTACTTGGCTGGATACTTTCCAAACAGCCTTCATATACTGCAGCTGTTAATATTTTAGGATAGGGACCTATGTCATCTCTCTTTGTGTCTTCAGCTTATAACCAAGTACCTTGCATACAATAAGGCAGTGAATGAGTTAATGAACAAATGAAAAAAAAAAACATGGATGAGATGTCACAATTAATATTTTTAAATTACTAGAATTAGCTCTAGTCTTAATGATGTAATGTTATGCATATAATTTAACATCATTTAGTTTCTTAAGCTTTAATATCAGCCTTGTAGATTACTAATACTTGGGACTGCTAGGGTGACTCATTGGGTTGAGCGCTCACTTAGCAGCCCCAGGGTCCAAGGATGGAGTCCAGGTCCTTGCTCCAGCCCTTGCAAACCCATATGCTGAACTGGGGTGTGCTTCCATGTGGGAGGCCCCCAGTTCGGCCCCTGGTCCAGTTCCCACCCTGTAAGGCCAAGCACCCACCTGTGTAGAATGATACTATGTCAAAAACTAATGATGTACAACTATGGAGATTGCTCTGGGCACTCCCCCTTCTGCCTCTGTCTCTCTCTGTCAAAAACAATAAAATAAATCTTTAAAAAAAAATTACTAATACTTTTTTAAAAAGTACCAACTTAATTTTCTCTCAGATTACCTAGATTTTAGGTAATTCATGGCAAAATAAGTGTGATATTCTCTCAAGTTATTTGCAATCTGTGAACTATTAGTAACTTAAAGTGACCAGTGACATCTGAGGCCTTGAAAAACATCTTCTTATTGAGAATTATGTCATGTTTTTCTAGTTTCTCTACATTGATGTTTTTCATCTATAAATTGATTGTCTCTGATATAATAATATATGGTATATTTTATTCTTTCAATTGCTTTTGTTTCTTGTCAGTTACTTTTGCCTTTAAATTATAATCTTGAAACGGGAATGTATTTTTCCAAAAATTTTTTATAACACCTAAAACTCCTAACATATTATAATACTTACACTTATTACATTGAGTCAAGCATGGTCTTTTTTGTGTAGAGTTTTTTTGTTTTGTTTTGTTTTTTTGTTGTTTTGTTTTGCTTTGTTACTTTGAAGGGTAACTAGTATTTGGAGATTCTTAAAAGTTACTAAGATTCTATAATAAATGGTTGTCTGTTTTTATTTTTGAGTGCTTCATTTGGAACACTAACCATTAAGTTTCAAATTAGTATAGACATGCATAGTACCAACATTATGAAGTGCAGACTATTAAAGTTTTTATGAACGTGTATAAACACCTATGAGTATATTTTGCCATATTACAGTATGCTTTCATAGAAAAGCTTTAGGTCTTTACTAACTATAATTGTGAACCATCATTCTATAGTTGCAACTTTATTATATCTAAAATATTAGAAAGGAATTTCATTAAAGAGTTTTTTGGGTTTTTTTTAATTTTTTGTTAGCTGTAAAGCATTTTTTGGTTTTGACAACAGACAATCTTGTTTCGTAGGGACATGATTTTTTGCTATCATATACACAGTCTACTAAATAAAAAACAATTACACATTTAAATGATACAAAAAAATGATACATCAAGTATTTAAAATCTATTAACTTATAACTGTGTGTCTTTACCTGAGTAAATGAACTTCCTTTTATATTTTTTGACAGGAAGAACCATTGCATGGGTTTCGAGTGAGTGATTACTTTGAGTACATGGAAATTTTGGAACAAAACTACCGACCAGTGTTGCTGAGAGAAATGAGGAACATTAGAGTGCAAAGCACATAGATGATAAAATGCACAGTCTAATTTTATGTCTTATTTTTAGAGGAAACAAAGGGTCTTGATTGCTTCCTCTCTGTGTCCATAACTACATATGCTTTGTGGATATACATACTGTAAATCAATATTGAGGGCTTTTTAATATAATAATATATTTAAGTCATTATTAGCTCAATTTTTGACATGAATAAATTCATATGTTTATTGTGTTTTAGAATCAGATCTAGCTTACTTACAGTTCTTTATGTTTAAGAGTTAGTTCCAACCTATATCTATTCCTTCACTGGATGATTAACATATTTTTTTAATGAGTTTGGAAAGAAGCAGCAATTTTATAAATAACTGACTAGCCATAAAGAGTCCATAGAGACAAGAAAAAGACAGTTATCTTCTTCATTCTTTTTTTTAATATGTGCACATATAAGAAAAATAGAGAAAACCACAACTGCTTCTACATGTGGAGGAACAAATGATATTTATCATGGCAAGTTGTAGGAAAACTATCCTCAGAATATACTTGTTTTTCTAGACCCTGCTTTTGATACCTATATCAATTTATAATTTTTCATGTGAAATGTAATCTCTACATGATTCATTTAAAAGATGGATTGGTTATTTCATACTGACAAGCATTTGACTCTCATTTGTTATGCATTTTCCTTGGTGATAGATTTGAACTTGAAAACGTTAAGGAGAATAGATTTTAAATTATTTTAAATGACTAACAAACACTATGTTTTTTAAAATAGAAGTCTCTGCTTCAATGAGATTAATACAAAATGGGCGGGTGTATTTTCTTATAACTGTCACATTTAATATATGAAAGATAGTACACAAAAAATAGTTAATTTTTCAGTTATCAACCCCATTGAGGTTTTAAATCAACCATTAAAACTATTCTAAAACTTTTTTGTTTTCAACTAAAAATATCTTATCCACAAACTCATTTTCTTTTCTTTACTTTTTTTTTAGTATGATGAAAAACTGGTACCACACAGTTTTCAATTTTGTGCTATTTAGGCTATTGCAGTATCAACCTTCCAAAATCAGGTTTTATGCTGTAAATGCCAACAATAGTTTCTCAGTAATGGTGTTCCTAAAGGGCATTGAAAAAGTTGAAAAAGAAAATTGAGCAAGTTAATTTGACATATTGCTCACTTTACCTCTGGCAGATACAAGTTAAGAAAGAGAGTTCCAGGTGACCCAAAAACATCACACTTAGTCTACTTTCAAACTTAATTTTGAAAAGCTGTTCTGTAGAACCCGTAATACATGTTTATGGATCCATTTCCTCCCATTTTGTTTCTGAGTTATTGTTATTGGTCCTAAGAAACTTACAATTTTATTTCTTTTTAAAAACTTACTGGAAATTGGATATACAAATAGTGAAGAAACTGTAACTTAATTTTATAATAGTCATTGATGATTTAGATTAGAAACTGATGTTAAGATTTAGATAATATTACACTTTGGAAAAATGATTTCAGCTGCACCTAGAAGGCTTTTGTTATTTGATAAATAAATGTCCTATGAATAGTAATGTAATCAATGACATGAACAATTTGGTGAAATAAAATGTAAAATACAACAGTTTGTGTAAATAACATTGTGAATTATTTTTGCACTTATTTTGTTTTGTAAGAATACTCTTTAGAAACAAATACAGCCCTGTCTTGCCTCTGGTTTTTTAAAGTGTAAGTCCTTAAAACAAATACATTTCTAATTTTTGAAGGGACCTTGTACATTATACAGGACTCATTATAAACTATTTTATTATACAATGTAAACGAACTTGTGAAAAATTTAAGTGCACATGGATAAACCTTCAAATACCTGTTATCAAAATTTAATCTTTGTATGTATACCTTTTCATGATACGTAGGCATCTAAAGAATCTGTGAAGGTTAAAGTAGTCTCAGAATTTCATGTAAACTTTTTAACAGAATTCTACCTAAACTTGTGATTATTAAATTATGCTGTGCTCTAATTTGTTCTTCCAATGTCAATATCCTAAAGAAATTTCTTTGGTAATTTATTAAACAGACATGTTTGAGGGTTGCACATATAATGAAATATTTTTAATGTTTAGGGTAGGATAATTGAGGTACAGTATCTCCATTCAGAGTCTACAGTTTTCATGGAGAGATGAATTTAAAAACTATGAGCAGGTTTAAATGATGCTGATAGGAAAGATTTTGGAAACTGCTCTTTCTATGAATTATGCTGCATAGGCAAAAGAAATATGGGTGGTAGCCAGAGGAGGCATGGGATCAAAAGAACTGTAAGTGTGTATATATGTGGGTGGAAATGATGCAATAAAGAAGGAAAAACTGATGCTGAAGAGAGAAATGCTTGAGTGAATGTCATGAGCAGGAGGTTGGGAAATGGGATCTAGGGGGAAAGTTTTGGAATTAGTTTGCCCAGAGCGAGGATACTTCATTCAAAATAACAAGAAGAGACAGTGTTAATGGGCACACATACAGGATGGTCTTTTCTGGAACTTACTTTTTTCTCAGTGAAATAGGAAACGTATTTAAGAGGATGGCAAAATCTTTGGTAGGTTTTAAGAGATGAGAATAAGTGAAACAGTCATCATGGATAGTGGGAGAGAAAATGGACTGGAAAAATACAATTGTGATTTAATGACAATCAGATGAGTTAGCGAAGTTGTATGTTTTTCTCTAGCCACATTTCACTGTGAGGGCATAGGCAAGGAGTAGGTAGCGAGTTGGGCAAATATTTCTTACCACACAAAAGACAAAAACCATAGAAAAAATGGATTAGCCTTCAGAATTTAAAGGAGGGTGGGGGTGGTGAGAATACTTTAGAAGACACTCTTGAATAAATGAAAAGCAGATCAGGTGAAAAATTTGCAAAACATATCTAGTACAACACCTGATATTCACATTATAAAAAGATTCTTACCACTCAATAACAAGAGAACACATAACCTAGTAATGAAATAGGCAAAATATCAACAAGAGCTTCACCACAGATATATACAGATGATAATTATGCACAAAAGATGCTCATAATTAGAGAAATGCAAATTAAAGCCACAGAAGATACAACCCACTAAAATGTCTAAAGCAAATGCATGCACAAAACAAATAGTTGAAATTGTTGACAAGGAAGTAAAGCAACTTCCTGGCAACAAATGGCTGTTATGTAACAGTCGTTTTGGGGGTTTTTTTAGATTTATTTTTATTGTTTCTGACTGAGAAAAAAGAGGGAGTGCCCAGAGTAGTCTCCATAGTTGCATGTCATTAGTTTTCTACACAGTTTTCATTCCACAGGTGGGGGCGGTCTGCACAGGGCAGGAACTGAGCCAGGGTCTTGCCCTGGTGTGAACTGAACTCAGGGCACACCCCAGTTCAGCATATGGGTCCGCACAGGCTGGGGCTGGGATTCAATCCTCAGACCCTAGGGCTGCAAGATGAGAGCTCAACCCACTGAGCCATCTTGTCTTGCCCTTTTTTGTTTTTTTTTAAACACAATTATGAGACTCAGCAATACTTCTTCTATGTATTTCCCTAAAAGGGATAAAATATAAGTTCATACGAAGACTTATACATGAGTAATAATTACAACTTTATTCACAATAGCCTCAAAGCACAAACAACTCAAGCCTCAACTAGAATGAATTGACAAATGTAGTTCAGCCATTAAATAAAACAATTCAGCATTACAAAGTATCCATCTACTGTTTCACACAAGATCATGGATAAATTTGAAAAGCACCATACTAAGTAAAATAAGACACAAAAGGATTCACACTGTAGGGTTCCATTTATATGAAATGTCAAATCTGCGATAGAATATTAGTGGTTTCCTGCGACAAGCCGGGGGATGGATGTGAACAGGGTTTGCTGCATAGAGGCTGAGGGAACATTGTGTAGTAATGGCTACATGACTATTTTTTCTAAACTGAAATGTACTGGTATGCTTAAAATAGGTGAATTTATCCTGTGTAAATTTCACTTCAATAAAGCTGACTTTATCCAAAATGGATAAATACCACAGAGACATTCACACATCCATCAAAATGGAAGTTTCAACATTAGCAATTGTGTTAGCTGTAGGTTACTTGTGGGCTAACATTAATTACGTTGAAAAAGATCATTTCTATTTTAGTGAGAGTTCTAGGAATAAGATTTCAGTTAGAAAATGATTTTATTAAAAACTATATATTGGGGAAGCCGGGATGGCTCAGTGGGTTAAGCGCTCACTTTGCAGCGCCGGGGATCGAGTCCCGGCCCCAGCCCGTGCGGAACCATGTGCTGAACTGGGAGCTCCCCCAGTTCGGTTCTCTCTCTGTCTCTGTCTCTGTATCTCTCTCTCTCTGTCAAAAATAAATAATAAGAGAAAAAAAAATTTTTTTAACTGTATCAAAGTGAATTTTTATATGGAACATTTGATAAAATCATGTCAGTTTTTTTTTTAATGTGACTTATCAGCATTTTTGAATACTAAACCGACCTGTATTCCTAATATTAACTCTACTTAGTACCGTATTTTCCGGCGTATAAGACAACCGGGCGTATAAGACGCCCCCCTAATTTTACAGTTAAAACATAGGTGTAGGCCTATATTCGCTGTATAAGACTACCCCCCACTTCTGAGGCTGTAGTCTTATACAGCGAATATAGGCCTACACCTATGTTTTAACTGTAAAATTAGGGGGGCGTCTTATACGCCTGGCCGTCTTATACGCCGGAAAATACGGTATATGTATGTATGTGTGTGTATATATAACACAATATATACTATATATACATATATATATACTTAGTGTATATACATACTGTAGTGCATACATATACTATATTTAGTATGTATATATGCTATATATATATTACTATCTATATAATTATATATATCATGTTTACATATTAAACATTTGATTTGTTAAAATTTTGTTAGCCATTTTCAGATCTATGTTCATGAGGGGTATTATCTGTTGTTTTCTTATTTTATTATTGGTAGTGCTGGCTTCGTAAAATGAGTTAAGTGTTGACCTTTTTTATTTTCTAAAAGTTTTGTATAAATAGTGTTTTTTTAATTTCTTAAATGTTTGGTAGATTTTTCCAGTGAAATCTGGCATTTTCCTTACGATAAGGTTTTTAACAAAAACATTCAGTGTCTCTAATATGTGGCTATTCAAATTATCTATTTATTTTTAAGTGAGCTTTGTAGTTTGTTTCTTTCAAGAAATTTTTCCATGTCATCATGCTGTCAATTTTACTAGCATCAAGTCATTCATAATAATACCTTGTTACCCTTTTAAATGTATAAAATTTGTAGTGATGTCACCACTCTCCTTTTTATAGTGTTAATTTTCATCTCTTTTTTCCCCCTGATCTGTCTGGCTAGAAGTTTATAATTTTTATTGGTGTTCCTTAAGAATTAGTTTTTATGGGAAGCCAGGATGGCTCAGTGGGTTAAGCACTCACTTTGCAGCGCCGGGGACTGAGACTGAGTATCGAATCCCAGCTCCAGCCCCATGCGGACCCATGTGCTGAACTGGGGAGTTCCCCCAGTTCAGTTCTCTCTCTGTCTCTGTATCTCTCTCTCTCTCTACCTCTCTCTGTCAAAAATAAAAAAATAAAAGTAAAAAAAAAAAAAGAATTAGCTTTTAGTTTCATCAGTTTTCTCTATTTGTTTTCTGTTCCATTGATTTCCACTTGTAATTTTATTAAATTTTTTCTTCTACTTACTTGCATTTCATTTGCCCTTGGTTTTTGTAGTTTCTTCAAATTCTTTGAGATCCTTCTTTTGTAGTATAGGTGCTTAGTGCCATAAAATTCCCTTAAGTACTCTCTTAGTGCATCCACACATTTTGATAAGTTGTTTATACATTTTCATTTAGTTAACACTTTATAATATACCTTTGGATTTTCTGTTTGATCTGTGGGTTATCTAGAAGTATATAATTTAGTTTCCATATATTTTGGAATTTTCTGGGTATGTTGTTATACTTGTAGATGTCTAGTGTAATCTCATTATGGTCAGAACATTCATTTGATTTTAATCTTTTAAAATTTATTAAAACTTGGTTTATGTTCCAGATATTATCTACCTTGTAAATAAATGTTCCATGTACACTTAAAACAAATATATATTTTGCTGTTTTTTGTGAAGTGGTTTGTGAATCTCAAGTAGATCAAATTGTTTGATATTGTTTGTCTTACATCTTTACTGATCTTTCTGGTTGCTTGTTTTAGCAATTATTATGGGAGAAATGTTAAAATTAACTGTAATTATGGATTTGTTTCTTTCTCCTTTCATTTCTTACCAGTTTTTGCTTCATACATTTTGAAGCTTAGTTAGATGTATAAATTTTTATTATTGTTGTATCCTTTTGGTATTTACTGCTCTTTCCTTATAAAATGGTTGTGTGTATCCCTAGTAATATATTAAGTCTACTATGTTTAATATTCATATGGCCATTCAAGTGTTTTATTTTGTTTTTTATTTTTAGGATTTGCATGATCTTTACCCATTATTTCACTTTTATCCTTATGTATTTTTATACTTAAAGTGATTTTTATTGCAAGCAAAATAGACTTGGTCTAGTTTGCTCCTCCCCATTTTCCAACCAATCTGGCAAATCATGGCTTCTAATTAGGATGTTCAGACTATTTATACTTCATATAATTATTGATATGTTTGGGTTTACATTTTATATTTACATTTATCAACTTACTATTTATTTTCTATTTGTTTGAACTGTTTTTATTCCTCCTTTTTATTTACCTTTTTTTTTCTTTTTGGTTTAATTATATGTTTTAATTGATTCCATATTATGTTCATTATTTGTTAATTATATGTATTTATTTGTTAGTATTGCTTTCAGTTTTATGTTTTGCAGCTTCAGTTATCCCAATCTAAAGTCTAGTAATAATACTACTTAGTGTTTAGTGTAAGAACCTAAAACCAATAGAACCCAAAACTTTACTGGATCACTCAAATCCAAATGATTCTCTCCTTTCTCTAAAATTATAAATTGATTCTTAACCTCCCTTTAACTATATGTCTCTACATATCTCTCTTTCTGTCTATCTATCTTCCTATCTATCTAGCTAGCTAGCTAGCTAGCTA